>VSMD01054325.1:0-47449 GCA_008750895.1 Mirza zaza | reverse complement strand
CTCTTACAATTAAAAATATTTTTAAAATGTAAGAATGAAAATAATTGATCATTGATGACAATATCTTAAAGATAATGTGGGTTGAAAGTAGTCAACAAACTTTTTCACTTGTTCTCAGAACCTGAGTTAATTTACTGTTTACCTTTATCTTGTGGATATCACTAACAATCAACTGCAACTAAATGTTAAGTGATTGTGTTATAGAGAAGATTAAAATAACCAGTGAAAAAATGTCTTAAAATGAAAATATCTGATTAGTCCTTGTTTTATGGCTAGATGTGGAAATGATTAGTTCCAAGCACCTGTGATGTTATTGTAGTGGCTATATCTTCATGAAGTACCAAATTGAATGCAAAGGGAAAAGAGACTGAGATAGTTGACAGTAGCTTGCTACTTGGTTTCAGAAAGAATAATGTTGATTTCCTAATGGAACCTCAGTTATCAACATTAAAGGGAAAAGCCAATTGGCATTTTGCTATGTAGGAGCAGGCAGCTTTTTAGCAGGAATTGGAGCTTGACAGGCCATTTAGAGAATTATGAGTCATCCCCTTGATCTGATGGATCAGAGGCCATTCCCCACTATAGTTTTTGTCCAAATCTATTTTTAACATTCATAACCATCACTGAGTAGACCATTTGTGTTGAGCCAGGTTCTTGAAACGTAACTTGCTTATAACAGTGCTAAAAAGATGCAAAACATGATTAAGCTCTCCCATTATCTTTTTTTTTTTTTTGAGTCTCACTTGTTGAGAGTCTCACTCCGTTCCCCAGGTTAGAGTGCCATGGCATCAGCCTAGCTCACAGCAACCTCAAACTCCTGGGCTCAAGCAATCCTACTGCCTCAGCCTACCGAGTAGCTGGGACTACAGGCATGTGCCACCATGCCCAGCTAATTTTTTCTATATATTTTTAGTTGGCCAATTAATTTCTTTCTATTTATAGAAGAGATGGGGTCTCATTCTTGCTCGGGCTGGTTTCGAACTCCTGACCTCGAGCAATCCGCCCGCCTCGGCCTCCCAGAGTGCTAGGATTACAGGCATGAGCCACCGCGCCCGGCCTGTCTCATTATCTTTTGACTTTTGAAACCTAAAGGCTTTTGCAGAATAACAGCCCAGATGGTGCTAAAACAGTTATTTAAAACTGTCACCCTAGACTTGACATCCATCAAATAAATGGGTAATAAAAACTTAATAATATGACAACTTAGCAAGACCCCATCTCTACAGAAAATAGAAAAAATTAGCTAGGCCTGGTGGTGCACGCCTATAATCCCAGCTACTTGAGTGGCTGAGGTAGGAGGATCATTTGAGCCCAGGAGTTTGAGATTGCAGTGAGCTATGATCACACCAGTGCACTCCCGCCCAGGCAAGAGAGTGAGACTCTGTCTCTTAAAACAACAACAAATAAAACAATTTGGTTGCATAAAGGTAACAAATCTGATAGCAAAATTAGCATCAGATTTTCTTCTCTTAACTGTTGGATAAAGTTGCTTCAGATAGCGTTTCTTCTGTTAACACAATGCAACTGCTTACAGAAGAAATTACAGGAAAAAAATTTTTTTTGCTTTCATACTAGCATTTTTTAAAAGGAATTATTAATATTTAAAGATAGTTTTAACCTTGTGACATCTCTCATTTGTGTTGCTATATGCCTCACCCATAGTATTTGTAGAATATTTGTCATTAGCATGTATATATGTCCTAAATATGTCATAAGCATTAAATTTTTTCATTATATCTGGGATTTTCTTATTTGAGTAGGATGTGAATTCATAAAAGTGATGTGTCTGTTTTGTGCGGAACTGAGAGAATCCTGGCATAAAGAGGTTACTTATTGATCCTCTCTGGATATTTAAATGTGAAAGTTCATTCTTATCACTTGATAAAGTATAGGCCTCATTTCAATTTCTCTCTCCAGGCCCTTGCGTTTTTTTCCTAAGAGTAATATATATAATGTTGTACTGACCCAATTTTGGTCAAATAATTAGTTTTACAGAGGGGGAGTCCAAATGATCTATCCATTGTAGCTCAATAATGTTACTATCCTTCAGATAAGAAGATGATCCTATAAACCACCTATAGTGAAACACAAAATTTGAGCAGTTTTTCTAAGTATTTATATGTTGCTACTGAGAATGAATTTTCATAGTTAACTGTGTTCTCTCTGCAGCCACTGATTTTCATTTCTAGATTAGCCAGTTAGCTATTACGTGTATCTTTGAGAACCAAACCTAATCAAACAAAAAATACTGCTCCTTTGACCATGCCCACAGTTACCCTGTGCTTCAGGCAATTTATATAAGCAACTCTAAATCAGTAGTAACATCATTAAAAATAAAATTGTATGTGTAAAAAGTATATAGAAATATTGATATGCATAATACATATATAAAATATTATGAACTTTAATGTATTTTCTGCATATACATGGTTTTGACTAGACCATAAATATCATTCTGTGGCATGGGGGATTTAAGTTACCTATAATGAAGGAGATGTCAAACCTGGAAGTGGTAGCTGGTGTTTTAACAACTGCTTTCGCCAATTCTTTTACTTTATTGTTTTGTAGATAATGAGCTTCAGTCCCCAAGATCTGCGAAGACGTTTGTGGGTGATTTTTCCAGGAGAAGAAGGTTTAGATTATGGAGGTGTAGCAAGGTAGTGATAATATGAATACTCAGAACTTAGTTCCTTTCTTCCAAAGGTACCATTGCACTTTGCTTGCAAGTATTATTTTCTCAATCTTATAGTTTAGGAAAATGAAATATAGCAAATTATTAAACCTTTATTGTGCTATAGCTACAGAACTTCAACAAACATTAATATATCACTTTCTCTCTAATGTACTGCTACTTGATTTCACCTACATCACTCATTTAATCATCAGGATGACCCTGTAAGATAAAATTTTACAGATGATGAAAAGGTTTAGATACTCACCTAAGGCACATAATAAGTTGTAGAGCCTAGATCCAAATTTTGTATCATCTAGTAACCACCTCATATCAGTAAACCTCATGTTCAGTAAACCTCATGTTTAGTAAACCACCTCATATCTGTCCATAGAACACACAAGGCCCTGTAGTGATCAGGTCATTTTATGTACACAGATCAATTTTATACAGGTAATAGTCATTCATGTCCCAAGTAAGATTAATATATCATGAGGTGTAGAGGCTTTATAGGTTTAGAATATGTTGCTTTAAGGAAAAAAAGGTGGCTTTATAAAATAGGAGTTGAAAGTCTTAATTCTACTTTCTTTTTCATATTGGAGCTTTTAATCAAATCCTAGAAGATAGGCTTCAGTAAGAAATTCCTTTGTTTATTCCATAACAGCATTTCACACCTGGTTATAAATTTGCAAAGCAGTGACAGTGTGGACAGGCAAGGACTTTGGGGTCAAGACTGGATTGGAATCTTTTTTTCTGCCTTCAATAGTGTGACCTTGGGCAAATATCTTCATCTATAAAATAAGAATAGTAATATCCACCTTCCTAGGATTATTGTGAATAATAGAAATATTGTTAATTAATGACCTAGTCCTGAGTCTGATTCTTATGTGCTCAATAGCTAGTAGCTACATTTTAGTAGTTATTTATATTGTGTTTCCAAGTAAAAATAGTTTCCAAATAAAACTATTTTAAAATATATGAAATAATCACAGATAACTGACAAATTAGAATAATAAAATAGAGTAGAAACATTTATTTATTTATGTTTTTTTTTTGAGACAGAGTCTCACTCTGTTGCCCAGGCTAGAGTGAGTGCCGTGGCGTCAGCCTAGCTCACAGCAACCTTAAACTCCTGGGCTCAAACAATCCTTCTGCCACAGCCTCCCAAATAGCTGGGACTACAGGCATGCGCCACCATGCCTGGTTAGTTTTTTCTATATATTTTAGTTGGCCAATTAATTTCTTTCTATTTATAGTAGAGACAGGGTCTCGCTCTTGCTCAGGCTGGTTTCGAACTCCTGACCTCGAGCAATCCGCCCACCTTGGCCTCCCAGAGTGCTAGGATTACAGCCGTGAGCCACTGTGCCCGGCCTGAAACATTTAATTTTTGTTTAAGTTAGAGATAATTCAGTCTAGCCTGGGCAACAGAGCAAGACTCTGTCTCAAAAAAAGAGAGAGATAATTCAGAAGGAAGGCAATCATTCATTCATAATCAGAAAATCAGCCAGCAATATTAAAGGATAAGCAGCATTACCACCAGAGGCCATGAACTAACAGGAAAAGAGATCTAGGATATGAGCTGTGATACCACACATATTGCCCCAGATCTACTCTGTCAGACCTACTCACATTACATAGTTTTAGTAACCATAATCTTAAGTTAATATGGGTTCATATTTTCACAGCATGTGAATCAGAGCTTCCCAGAGCATTTTTCTAATAAATGAGTGGCAAGAATTAGTGCTTTACTGCTTCTATGAAATTGGAAGGTTTTTCATATTCATCTAAGATAATAGGGAGTTGTAGCAATTTAATGGGGATTATTATGGGACTTAGTAATAGATGGAATAGTAGACTCATTTCAGCTGCTCTAATCACATTGGTCATTAGTGAATTTTAAATTTGCCTATGTATATAGTATTTCATCTATTCTAAGAGACTAACATTTTCATTTTTTTTTTTTTTTTGAGACAGAGTCTCGCTTTGTTGCCCGGGCTAGAGTGAGTGCCCTGGCATCAGCCTAGCTCACAGCAACCTCAAACTCCTAGGCTCAAGCAATCCTCCTGCCTCAGCCTCCCGAGTAGCTGGGACTATAGGCATGCGCCACCATGCCCGGCTAATTTTTTTCTATATATATTAGTTGGCCAATTGATTTCTTTCTACTTACAGTAGAGACGGGGTCTCACTCTTGCTCAGGCTGGTTTCGAACTCCTGACCTCTAGCAATCCGCCCGCCTCGGCCTCCCAGAGTGCTAGGATTACAGGCGTGAGCCACCGCGCCCAGCCTATTTTCATATTTTAATGTCTCTGAAATTGGGATGATTATCACAAGTATAGTGGGAAAAAAAATTTAGTGATTCATCAAAAAAGATGAAATGATGTCTTAGATTCTTTGAAATATAGTAATGAGCAGTGCATAATTATCATCTCTGTAAAATAGATAGAAGTTTGAACAGAAGCACTAAAAAACCACAATGAGATTAGAAAACTACCACCAGCTGAGAATTGTAGATTCCTGAGAACTTTGTAGCACTGCTTTTTTATATTTTGCTATGGTTACTTGCAAGATTTTTCATCCTAAATTTTCTTTTGATTTCAGAGAATGGTTCTTTCTTTTGTCACATGAAGTGTTGAACCCAATGTATTGCCTGTTTGAATATGCAGGGAAGGATAACTACTGCTTGCAGATAAACCCTGCTTCTTACATCAATCCAGATCACCTGAAATATTTTCGTTTTATTGGCAGGTTTATTGCCATGGTAAGTGCAGATAGAGAACTAACTGTACATTTACTTTGCTAATTCAGCAATACTAAATTTTCTCCTATGTGCCATAACAGATCTTATATATGACAAGGACTTTTTTTAAGTGAAGAATTCATCTAACATTTTGAAATAAAAGGAGTGTTACACAATTATCCTAAATGGTATTGCTTCCCTTTTTCATAGGCTCTGTTCCACGGGAAATTCATAGATACTGGTTTTTCTTTACCATTCTATAAGCGTATCTTGAACAAACCTGTTGGTCTCAAGGATTTAGAATCTATTGATCCAGAATTTTACAATTCTCTCATCTGGGTTAAGTAAGTTTCTGTTTCCATTTAGTTTACTAAAATATAGTTTATATGCTTTCATTATGGTATTGGTAACTTATCCAAACTGTAAACACATAATTGATTTATTCACTTTAAATGATCTGTACATCAAACCTGTCTTATTATTTAATATGATAAATTTTATAGAAATGTACCCAAGATATCTTATGCAATAATATAACCTTAGAGCACAATCTTCCAATTTCTTCTAATATTTTTGTGTCATAGGTTAATTTAAGCACATAGTTTAGTTTAAACTTTTAAATTATGATTGCATTAGTGGATATAACAAATATTGCTAATTTCATTTGTACAGAGAAAATAACATCGAGGAATGTGGTTTGGAAATGTACTTCTCCGTCGATAAAGAAATTCTAGGTGAAATTAAGAGTCATGATTTGAAACCCAATGGAGGTAATATTCTTGTAACAGAAGAAAATAAAGAGGAATACATCAGGTGAGAGAGTGCTCCTTTTGACGTACTTTAGCCTTATTCTGTGGTACTATAGCATGTTGATAATGGCCTATTTGGTAGGACCAATGTACAATATCTCAAAAAAATATTTATCTTTGTACTTAACATTATCCTATGTAGGCAATTATTTCTCATTTCTAAAAACAGTATTTTTAAAAAATGTGAGTTTTTTTTTTTTAGGAGAATAGGATATTGCTCTTGTTGCCCAGGCTGAAGTGCATTGGTGTCATCATAGCTCACTGTAACCTCAAACTCCTGGCCCCAAATAATCCTCCCACCTCAGCCTCCCAAAATCTTTAGATTACAGGCATGAGCCACAGTGCCTGGCCTAAAATGTATTTTTAAAAGAGTTTTAAGGGCAGAAGTCATGCTGGATCACTCTTTAAATACCAATTCTGTAACCACTATGCCCTACAACATGTCCTAAGAATCTCAAATTCATATGTAGATGTTGTTATGGGGACTATTATAAGATCAGGTAAAATTTACAAATAAAATGATAGTTTATAGTGTATCCTCTCTAATTCTTTGCATTGGTTCATACTTCTAGTCTCAAGAGTTATTAGTTCATTCATATCTTCTTAACAGCAATTCTGTCCAGTCAGGGTTAAATTTAGCATATGTGCTTATTAAGCTATAGTTTTTGAGTTTCTGGCCTGGGTTTCCCTCCAAAATTAAAACTACACTATATGACATAGTGGACAGTCACTATTTGTTGGTAAATAATCTATCCTTTTAAAAATTTAATTAATGTAAAATATCTCTTCAAATTTCATTTTTGGGCCGGGCGTGGTGGCTCACGCCTGTAATCCTAGCACTCTGGGAGGCCGAGGCGGAGGATCGCTCTCGAGGTCAGGAGCTCGAGACCAGCCTGAGCAAGACCGAGACCCCATTTCTACTGTAAATAGAAAAAAATTAATTGGCCAACTAATATATATAGAAAAAAATTAGCCGGGCATGGTGGTGCATGCCTGTAGTCCTAGCTACTCGGGAGGCTGAGGCAGGAGGATCGCTTGAGCCCAAGAGTTGGAGGTTGCTGTGAACGAGGCTGACACCACGGCACTCACTCTAGTCTGGGCAACAGAGTGAGACTCTGTCTCAAGAAAAAAAAAAATTTCATTTTTGTTAATTCTTTGCAGTTTTTTTTATTATGGTATGTCTAGATTTTATTATATATCTAGAATAACTGGAGAAGAAATGATTCAAGATTCTTAGTTAAATAAGAGATGTATTACATTCCTCAATAGTTTTATTGTTGGTAATATAACATTTTAAGATAATGGATAGCACAAAAGGTTTTTATATCTTACAGGTTTGTTCAAAATTTCAGAGTTATTGGGGTTTTAAAAATATTTTTAAAGAAGTATAATTAGAGTAAAATATACAGATTTTAAATGCACAGGGTTGAATTTTGATAAATGTCTTTATCAGCCTAAATGTAAGCATTGTAAAGGTAGAATAGTGCTAGATCACTCTTCTAAATATCAGTTCTGTAAACACTGTTCTGTATGACATGTCCATGTAAACATGACTCAAATCAAATTATGGAATATTCTTTTTCTTTTACCATACACGTCACTCTTTTCCTGGTCCAGAAGCAACTGGTTCTATTTAGTTTTAGTTCTATAAGTATGTCTTATCTTGAATTTCCTAAAGTGAAATTGTATACTATGTACTCATATATGGCTTTTTGTGTCTGGTTTTCTTCTACTCAGTGTTTGTAAGATTCAGCCATGTTGTGTATATCAGTATTTTTTTCCTTACTGTTGCTGAGAAGTATTCAATTCTTTTTTTGTTGTTGTTTTTTGAGACAGAGTCTCACTCTGTTGCCCAGGCTAGAGTGCTGTGGCATCAGCCTAGCTCACAGCATCCTCAAACTCTTGGGCTCAAGAAACCTACTGCCTCAGCCTCCCAAGTAGCTGGGACTACAGGCATGTGCCACCATGCCTGGCTAATTTTTTCTATTTTTAGTAGAGTCGGGGTCTCGCTCTTGCTCAGGCTGGTCTTGAGCTCCTGAGCTCAAAGGATCCACCCGCCTCGGCCTCCCAGAGTGCTGCAATTACAGGCATGAGCCACCATGCCCTTCCTAATTTTATATATATATATATATATATTTATTTATTTATATATATATATATATATTTAGTTGTCCAGCTAATTTCTTTCTATTTTTTTTAGTAGAGACAGGATCTTGTTCTTGCTCAGGCTGGTCTTGAACTCCTGAGCTCAAATGATCCTCCTGGCTCAGCTTCCCAGAGTGCTAGGATTACAGGCGTGAGCCACCATGCCTGGCCCTTTTTTTTTTTTTTTTTTTAAGAGATGAGTTTCACTGTGTTGTTCAGGTTGGCCTTGAACTCCTGGCCTCACGTGATCCTCCCGAGTAGCTGGGACACACCAACATGCCCTGCTTAATTGTAGGAGTTCTTTATATGTTCTGGATCAATGATTTTAATCCTCTTGATTTTCTAATACAGGCATTTAAAGCTATAAATTTCCAACTAAGCACTACTTTAGCTACATCTCACAAATTTTAATATCCTGTATTTTTCATTGTCATTCAGTTAAAAATATTTTCTAATGTCCCTTACAGTTTCTTCTTTGATCCTTAAGTTATTTAGAAGTATAATATTTAGGCCAGCTGCAGTGGCTCACACCTGTAATTCCAGCACTTTGGGACACCATGGTGGGATGATCACTTGAGACCAGAAGTACAAGACCAGCCTGAGGAACATAGCAAGACCACATCTCTGCAAAATATTTTTTAAATAGATGGGTGTGGTGGTACATGCATATAGTCCTACCTACTCAGGAGGCTGACGCAGGAAGATTGGTTGAGCCCAGGAGTTCAAGGCTGCAGTGGCTATGATCACACCACTGCACTCAAGCAGCCTGGGTGCAGTGAAATTGTATCTCTTAAAAAATAAATAAATAAATAGAAGTAGCAGTATATTGTTTAAATTTCCAAATATCTGAGGATTTTCCAAACACCTTTCTGTTTTCTAATTCAATTCTGTTGTGCTCAGGGAACATTCTCTGTATTATTTCAGTGATTGTAAATGTTTTGATACTTGTGTTTATAACCCAACGCATGGTCTGTTTTGTATACTTGAAAATGTATATTTGCCATTATTTGGTTAGTGTTCTATAAATGTCAGTTAGATCAAATGATTGATATATTAAGGTTTTCTATATCCTTATGCTTTTTTTGGTCTGTTCTATCAAATGTGTGAGGAATATTCTTAAATTATAAATATGTGTCTGTTCTTTCAGTAGTATTTTTTGCTTCATTTATTTTGAATGCTTATTTGATGAGTTGACTCTATGAAACATCATTCTTTATTTATGGTAGTATCCCTTGTCCTAAAGTCTACTTTTTTAGTATTACATATCCATTATAACTTTGTAGTGATTGGTATATGTATGGTATATCTTCCTCTGTCCTTTTACTTTCTATCTCTGTCATTGTATTTAGAAGTGTTTCTCATAAGCAGCATATTCCTAGGTCTTATTATTTTTATCCAGTCAGATAATCCCTACTTTATAATAATTGGAGTGTTTAGTACATTTATATTTAATGTCATCACTGATGTGGTTGAAGTTAAGTCTAACCATTATTATTTGTTTCTTATTTTTCCCAGCTTCCTCTGTCCCTTCATTCCTGCCTTTGAATTAATAGACCAATTTTTACTTTTTTTTTTTTTAAATCTCTTTTGTTGGGTTCTCTAGCTATACCTCTTTGTTTTAACTTTTTTAGTGGTGACTCTAATGATTATAATACACATCTTTAACATATCCCTGTCTACCTAAAATCAATATTACACTACTTCTTGTACAATATAAGGTCATAATAGTATAATTCCATTTATCTCACTTCAACCATTTTGTCATATTTTGCTGTGCTATTATTGTCATATTTTTTCTACGTGTTATAAATCTCATAATACTTTGCTGTTATTCTTGCTTTAAGTAATCAATAGATTTTTATGAGGAAATCATGAAAAAAATAGTCTTTTATTTTACTCACATTACCATTTCTAGTACTCTTCATTTCTTATCACAGATCCATTTTTCCATCTAGGATCATTTCCCTTTAGCTTTAAAAACTTTCTTTACAATTTCTCATAATCTGCATCTACTGGTGATAAATTTTCTCAGCTTTTATGTGAAAACATCTTTATTTCTCATTCTTTTTTTTTTTTTGAGACAGAGGCTAGAGTGAGTGCCGTGGCGTCAGCCTAGCTCACAGCAACCTCAAACTTCTGGGCTCAAGCGATCCTCCTGCTTCAGCCTCCCAAGTAGCTGGGACTACAGGCATGCGCCACCATGCCCAGCTAATTTTTTGTATATATATTTTTAGTTGGTCAATTAATTTCTTTCTATTTTTAGTAGAGATGGGGTCTCGCTCTTTCTCAGGCTGGTCTCGAACTCCTGAGCTCGAGCAATCCGCCCACCTCGACCTCCCAGAGTGCTAGGATTACAGGCGTGAGCCACCGCACCCAGCCCACATTCATTTTTGAAGGATATTTTTACTAGATCTAGAATTCTAGGATTATAGAATAATGGTGTTTTTATGGTTTATGTTTTTCAAAAGAATCATTTTCTACGGACATATACTGAAATATTTGTTTAAAATGAAATTATAGGCCGAGTACACTGGCTCATGCCTGTAATCCTAGCACTTTGGGAGGCCAAAGTGGGAAGATCTTTGAGACTGGGAGTCTGAGACCAGGAATTTGATAACAGATTGAGCACTATCGAGACCCTGACTCTACAAAACATAGAAAAATTAGCTGAGTATGGTGTGACACATGCCTGTAGTCCCAACTACTTGGAAGGTTGAGGCAGGAATATTGCTCAAGCGCAGAAGTTTGAGGTGCAGTGAGCTATGATGACACCATTGCACTCTATCCGGGGAGACACAGAGCAAGACCCTGTCACAAAAATTAATTAAATAATTAAATGAAATGAAATTATCTGATACCTCAAGTGTGAGTAGGGGCACAGTTGAAATAAAATTGGCATTGTGATAAAACTTGGATATGTGTACAAGGGTTTCATTATACTCTAAGCTATACTTGAGATTTTTCATAATACATTTTTTTTTTGAGATGGAGTCTCACTCTGTTGCCCAGGGTAGAGTGCCATGGCGTCAGCCTAGCTCACAGCAACCTCAAACTCCTGGGCTAAAGCAATCCTTCTGCCTCAGCCTCCTGAGTAGCTGGGATTATAGGCATTCGCCACCATGCCTGGCTAATTTTTTCTATATATTTTAGTTGGCCAATTAATTTCTTTCTGTTTTTAGTAGAGACAGGGTCTCACTCTTGCTCAGGCTGGTTTCGAACTCCTGATCTTAAGCAGTCCGCCCACCTTGGCCTCCCAGGGCGCTAGAATTACAGGCATGAGCCACCCCGCCTGGCCCCTCATAATACATTTTTAAATTTTGTTTTTATACTTAGAATTTAAAGGTAAAATCTAAAGTTCCTAATAGCTTTTTTATATTTATTTGCCAGAATGGTAGCTGAATGGAGGTTATCTCGAGGTGTTGAAGAACAGACACAAGCTTTCTTTGAGGGCTTTAATGAAATTCTTCCCCAGCAGTATTTGCAATACTTTGATGCAAAGGAATTAGAGGTAATGAGATTTCCTTCATTCTCCTGCAGCATAATAGTAAACAATACCTTCAAATGTCTTCTTTCAACTCACTTTCCCATCTTTCCAGTTGCAGTAGTATTTTTTTGCTAGCAAGTTGTTTTGAAGCATCCCCAGTGGTTATAGAAAACCATAATTTATCCAAAGATAAGAGTGTTCTCCCCCCAAAAAATAGTATTACTGTTAGGGCATCTCTACAATTGAGTGACTTATTTCCCTGAATATGTGTATATATATGACATTATACATGGAACTTTGCCTTCATGAGTAATGTAGATATAATTCTTGATGTACAGTTTACAAACCAAAGCCTGCTGATTAATTTGTTTTTATAAACT
This sequence comes from Mirza zaza, assembly GCA_008750895.1. Lineage (NCBI taxonomy): Eukaryota > Metazoa > Chordata > Mammalia > Primates > Cheirogaleidae > Mirza > Mirza zaza. The sequence goes on along the minus strand of VSMD01054325.1, from coordinate 35,223 downwards.
GTGTTTAATATTAGTCTTTCCTTATCTATGTCTAACAGTTTTTGTATAGTTACCTAAAGAAACAATTTGTGTTTTTCATCCCTAAAGGTCCTTTTATGTGGAATGCAAGAGATTGATTTGAATGACTGGCAAAGACATGCCATCTACCGTCATTACACAAGGACAAGCAAACAAATCATGTGGTTTTGGCAGGTTTGTTTCTAAATTTATTTCTATTAGTATAATTTCTTAGAATTTGCTTAGCACATTTGGAAATGAGTTACAGAACAAAATGTACTAGTGTGTATCAGTTGAGACTAGCCTGAGCAAGAGTGAGACCCTGTCTTACTAAAAACAGAAAAATCAGCTGGGCATGGTGGTGTGCACCTATAGTCCCAGCTACTTGGGAGGCTGAGGCAGATCGGGGGGAGAGGACGTGCTCCCCTAGAAGAGCTGATCTTGAAACTGCATGAATAGGGAGCTCTCAGGCCCAGACCACTCTTCTTTTTCTATCTGCCCTTAAAGATGCGATCCTAAGAATTATTTAGGGGAAGGTGTGTGGGGCTTTGACAAACATGGAAATGCCCTCTCTATCCATATTGTTGGGTAAAGTAATTACCTAGTGCAGTGGACACACCAGGTTCCTTTATGATTTGAAATGATCGTTTTTCTTTCTTCTTTAGTTTGATGAATGTAATATATGACTTATATATCTCTTTAAATGTGCTTTTAACAGTTTGTTAAAGAAATAGATAATGAGAAGAGAATGAGACTTCTGCAGTTTGTAACTGGAACCTGCCGATTACCAGTAGGAGGATTTGCTGATCTCATGGGTATGTATATGGGGTCGTTTTTCCTATACAGAAAATTATGTATCATACTACTTTACATACATGTGTATACAGCTTATCAGAAACAACAAAGACAAAGATAATAATTTTCTTTTTTTTGAGACAGAGTCTCACATTGTTGCCCAGGCTCACATGAGTGCCATGGCATCAGCCTGTTTCACAGCAACCTTAATCTCCTGGGCTCAAATGATCCTACTGCCTCAGCCTCACAGGTAGCTGGGACTACAGGCATGCGCCACCGTGCCCAGCTAATTTTTTGTATATATATTTTTAGTTGGTCAATTAATTTCTTTCTATTTTTAGTAGAGACAGGGTCTCACTCTTTCTCAGCCTGGTCTCGAACTTCTGAGTACAAGCAATCTGCCCGCCTCGGCCTCCCGGAGTGCTAGGATTACAGGCGTGAGCCACTGTGCCTGGCCTGCATTTGTATAAACTTTTAAATCATTTTGTAGTTTTTACTTCTGTAGAAATTTTTAATGCTCAGGCTGAAACACACAGTTTAACTCAGTAGGATAACAGTGTTTATAAAAAATCTGTTCATTCAGGCTGGGTGCCATGGCTCACTCCTGTAATCCTAGCATTCTGGGAGGCCGAGGTGGGAAGATCACTTTGAGTTCAGGAGTTTTTTAATTTAGTGGTTCTTGACTTTACCAGATCCAACATCCCATTTTCATTAACAAATATTTATAATATATGCCCTTTAATATTCTGATTTTTAGATGAAATAACTTATCTACAATCTCCAAAGAATACATATTCATAGCACTAACTGTAATATAAAGGAGAAATTTTTTTAGAAATGACTTATAATGAAATGATATGTATTTCAATACACGTATATTTAGATATAACTATGTTAGAAGATATAATTAGTCAGATACTTATTCCTACTTATAAGAAAAGGTTTAGATTTAAGAGAAGAACAGACGCCATTCTGTATAAGCAGCATTGGAAAATGAAAGAACAGATGAAAAAGATAAGAAATAATTGACATATATATGATAAGAAAAAGAGGAAAATAACCTAAATAACATAAGGACAATACGCCTGCCAAAATTATTTATGGATTGTCAAAGTGGAGAAAAGTGATGTAGATCTTAAAAGTATAGTATGAAAATATACCTCCTTTCATGAGATCTCACTACAGACCAAGGTTCTGATATGTAAAAAGGCCTCTGAAACCACATTTGACAGGTGGGCGAAATGGGAACACAGGTGTAAGAGTCTACATAGCAGTTGTATGATTAAGGGACATTGTCGGAGTAAGATTGAAAACAGCAGACAAACTATAAATAATTTCATTATGTAATTTTTAAAACTACATTTCTTACTGTTCCATAAAATTTTAGAAAGCAGTCAGGATGATAGTAATATGACATATTTGTAAAATAGTCTTTATTGATGAAATCCACTAAGATTTCTTTCATATGTCTGCTATTAAAATATTTGATTCTAGGCTGGGTGCGGTGGCTCATGCCTTTAATCCTAGCACTCTGGGAGGCCAAGGTGGGTGGATTGCTCAAGGTCAGGAGTTCGAAACCAGCCTGAGCAAGAGCGAGACCCCATCTCTACTATAAATAGGAAGAAATTAATTGGCCAACTAAAAAATATATATATAGAAAAAATTAGCCGGGCATAGTGGTGCATGCCTGTAGTCCCAGCTACTCGGGAGGCTGAGGCAGAAGGATTGCCTGAGCTCAGGAGTTTGAGGTTGCTGTGAGGTAGACTGATGCCATGGCACTCTAGCCCGGGCAACAGAGTAAGACTCTGTCTCAAAAAAAAAAAAACATATTTGATTCTAAATCTATTAGAAGCAATTCAGAATCTTCTTTATTGCATATTAATTTGCACTATTAAATGCCTTTCCATCTATGTAGTTAGAAATACTTCTGGGTGTGATGGCACAAGCTTGTAGTCCTAGCTACTCAGGAGCCTGAAGCAGGAGCATCACTTGACCTCAGGTGTTCAAGGGTTTAGCATGCTATGATTGCACCTGTAGCTACAGCACTCTAGCCTGGGCTCACAGCAAGACCCCATCTTTAAAAAGAAGAAATTTTCTAATATATTCAGTAGAGAGAGCTTACTGGATTTTTTACATAACTATTTGCAAAAATAATTCAGTGTTATTAAATACAAAAGTACTACAATTTATATTTGTACTAGTTTTAGTTAGGTGGGACATGAGAAAATTCTCAGTGCCTGACAGTCCCACATGTTACAGAACATTTGCCCCTTCTAATTAAAAAATCTAGTAGCACTACCAGTCATTGTGATCACCAATAAATGGTTCCTAGGGAGAGTACTGACCTGTTAGAAAACCACTGCTTTATGATCACCATTCACAGCTATCTCCAACAGAAGGTAAATGAGAGATAAGAATTGGGGTGTGGGTGTGGGTATGTAATGGTATGCCCTATAGGACCTGTAAATTCAAACATTATCAATATTGAATTCACTACAATGTTTATTTTCTTAAAGTTTTAACAATTCTGTATTTAAATCAAGTTTTTTTGTATAAGACAATGGAATATAGTTTCCTTATTGTATATAAAACTACTAAAATTAAGCTTTTTGTGTGTTCTTATGTGAGCTATTATTAATCACAACAGTGTGTTATTCTGGCTAAGGAATACTAGATAAAACTTATTGCTGAGTTTCTGATTCAGTAGGCTGACGTGTATATAGGCCCTGTGGATTTGTGATTCTAAGTTCCCTGGTGATGCTGATGCTGCTGGATTAGGGAGCACATTTTGAGAATCATCATACTAATCAACTGTTCATGATTTCATTATGTTTTAGGGAGCAACGGACCACAGAAATTCTGCATTGAAAAAGTTGGGAAAGAAAATTGGTTACCCAGAAGTCATACCTGGTAAGTTAAAATGAGAATAGAGAAAATATCCTTTTTCCAGTTATCCTGTAGCTATTTAAAGCCAATTAGAAATGAAATATTTTCCCTGTGGTATTGAATTTTTATTATTATTTTTCTTTTCTTTTTTTTTTTGAGACAGAGTCTCACTCTGTTGCCTGGGCCTAGAGTGCCATGGCGTCAGCCTAGCTGACAGCAACCTCAAACTCCTGGGCTCAAGTGATCCTCCTCCCTCAGCCTCCCAAGTAGCTGGGACTACAGGCATGTGCCACCATGCCCAGCTAATTTTTTCTATATATTTTTAGTTAGCCAATTAATTTCTTTCTATTTTTTTAGTAGAGATGGGGTCTCACTCTTGCTCAGGTTGGTTTCGAACTTCTGACCTTGAGTGATCCTCCCACCTTGGCCTCTCAGAGTGCTGGGATTACAGGTGCATGAGCCACCACTCCCGGCCTGAATTTTTATTATTATTTTAATAGATGTGGGGGTACAGGTTAAATTCTTTTACATGTATATATTGTATAGTGGTGGAGTCTGGGCTTTTGGTGGACCTATGACGTGGGTAGTGTACATTGTACTCTATGGGTAATTTTTCGGCCCATACTCCCTCTCTCTCCCCTTGTGAGTCACCATTGTCCATTATACCACTCTGTGTGCCCTTGTGTAGCCATAGTTCAGATCCCATTTATAAATGAGAACATGTGGCATTTTTCTGTTCCTGAGTTACTTCACTTAGGATAATTGCCTCCATGATTTGTTTTCAACAGCTTTTTTGAGACATTATATACCATAAAATTTATCCATTTTAATTTAATGATATTTAGATTTACAAAGTACTGCAGCCATCATTGTAATCCAGTTTTAGAGCATTTTCTTCACCCATAAATAATCCTTTATCACCATTTGCAGTCAATCCTTTTTCCCACCTCTGAATTATATTTAGAATTCTTCTAACTTTTCTCAGAAGGCAGGGAAAGAAATCATAGTTAAGAGACCTACTTTCTAACATAGTAACCACTACTTTTTCATTTTAAATGTAGTTTAATCACATTTCCAAAAATGTACAGGACTAAAAAACTACCCTAATCTTATCTCAAATACGGTAATATGTTGGAATTCAACTTAATGCAACAATATTTAAACTTTATTTTGTGGGATATATTTCAGTGGTCATATATGGTTCTTGCTGGGTATTCCTTTTTTCCCTGATCTGACCTTTTTACTGTTTTATTATCTATTCCTTTATGTCTTTATACATGTACACACATGTGGGTTGTTTTAAATAACATTTTTTATTTATTTTTTGAGACAGGGTCTCACTCTGTCACCTGGACTAGAATGCAGTGGCATCCTCAAAGGTCACTGCAACCTCAAACTCCTGGGTTCAAGTGATACCTACTGCCTTAGCCTCCTGTGTAGCTGGGACTTACGGGCATGTGCCACCAGGCCTGGCTAATTTTCCTATTTTTTTGTAGAGATGGGGTCTTGCTCTTGCTCAGGCTGGTCTCAAACCCCTGACCTCAAGCGATCCTCCCGCCTTGGCCTCCCAAAGTACTAGGATTACAAGTGTGAGCCACTGCATCTGACCCCTTACTTTTATTGATACATAACTCACATGCCATAATATTCACCCTATGCAATTCAATTGCTTTTAGTGTATTTGTAAGGTTGTGTAACCATCACCACTAATCCCAGAACACATTTTTCACCCTGGAAAGAACCCTGTACCCATTAGCAGTCAATCCCTCTCCACCCTCATGTAGCCCTTGGTTACCACTCACCTACTACTTTCTCTGTTTCTATGGATTTTCCTATTCTGGACATTTCATGTAAAGGTAATCAATACATATAGCCTTTTGTGTCTACCTTCTTTTGCTTAGCATGTTTTCAAGGTTCATCCATGCTTTAGCATATATCAATATTTCATTCCTTTTTAAAATTAATTTTTATTTGTGGTAAGATATATATAACATAGAATTTGCCACTTTTAAGTGTGTACAGTACTGTGGCATTAAGTATATTCACATTGTTGTGCAGTCATCACCACCATCTATCTCCAAAACTTTTTCCAACTTGTTAAATTGAAACAGTACCCATTAAATCATCATTACTCCCTCTCCTCAGCTCCTGACAACCACCATTTGACTTTATGTCTCTATGATTTTTGAGTGCCTTAAGTACTTCATAAGTGTGGGATCATACTTTATTTGTCCTTTTGTGACTGGCTCATTGCACTTAGAATAATGTCTTCAGGGTTCATCCATGTTGTAGCATGTATCATCATTTCCTTCCTTTTTAAGGCTGAATAATATTCCACTGGAGTATTAACCCAATGGATACTTGGGTTATTTTCCCCTTTGGCTATTTTTGAAAAATGCTGCTATAAATATAGGTGTGTAAATGTCTATTCATGTCCCTGCTTTCTGTTCTTTTGGGTATATACCCAGAAGTGTAATTGCTTAATCATGTGGTGATTCTATTTTTAATTTTGGGGGAAATTGCCATGCTATTTATTTTCCATAGTGGCTATACCAGTTTACATTTCCACCAGCAGTACAGAAGGTTTCTAATTTCTTCACTTCTTTGTCAACTCTTGTTTTCTTTTTCTTTTTTTTTTATAATAGCCATAATGGTGTGGTTTTTATTTGAATTTCCCTAATGAACAATGATGTTGAGCATCTTTTCATGTGCTTATTGGCCATTTGTGTATCTCTGGAGAAATGTCTATCCTTTGTTCATTTTTGTTTTGTTTGAGTTGTTAAGAGTTCTTACTTTATCAGATAAGATTTGCAAACACTTTTTCCCATTTTGTGGGTTGTCGTTTCACTTTCTTTATCATATTCTTTGAAGCACAAAAGTTGAATTTTGATGAAGTTCAGTGTGTCTTTTTTCTTTGGTTGTTTATGGGTTTGGTATCATATATAAGAAATTATCGACCGGGCACGGTGGCTCATGCCTGAAATCCTAGCACTCTGGGAGGCCGAGGCGGGTGGATTGCTCAAGGTCAGGAGTTCGAAACCAGCCTGAGTAAGAGCGAGACCCCCATCTCTACTATAAATAGAAAGAAATTAATTGGCCAACTAAAAATATATAGAAAAAATTAGCCGGGCATGGTGGCGCATGCCTGTAGTCCCAGCTACTCAGGAGGCTGAGGCAGCAGGATCGCTTGAGCCCAGGAGTTTGAGGTTGCTGTGGGCTAGGCTGACGCCATGACACTCACTCTAGCCTGGGCAACAAGGTGAGACTCTGTCTCAAAAAAAAAAAAAGAAAGAAAGAAAGAAATTATCACGGCTGGGCATGGTGGCTCACGCCTGTAATCCTAGCACTCTGGGAAGCCAAGGTGGGAGGATCGTTTGAGCTCAGGAGTTCAAGACCAGCCTGAGCAAGAGTGAGACCCTGTCTCTACTAAAAATAGAAAGAAATTAGCTGGACAACTAAAAATATATAGAAAAAATTATACAGGCATGGTAACGCATGCCTGTAGTCCTAGCTACTCCGAGGGCTGATGCAGAAAAATTGCTTGAGCCTAGGAGTTTGAGGTTGCTGTGAGCGAGGCTGACACCAGGGCACTCTAACCTGGGCAACATAGTGCGACTCTGTCTAAAAAAAAAAAAAAAAAAAGCCCAGGTGCGGTGGCTCATGCCTGTAATCCTAGCACGCTGGGAGGCCGAGGTGGGAGGATAGCTCAAGGTCAGGAGTTCAAGGCCAGCCTGAGCAAGAGTGAGACCCCGTCTCTACTAAAAATAGAAATAAATTAATTGGCCAACAAATATACATATAGAAAAAATTAGCTGGGCATGGTGGCACATGCCTGTAGTCCCAGCTACTCAGGAGGCTGAGGCAGGAGGATCGCTTGAGCCCAGGAGTTGGAGGTTGCTGTGAGCTAGGCTGACGCCACGGCACTCACTCTAGCCTGGGCAACAAAGCGAGACTCTGTCTCAAAAAAAAAAAAAAATTTATTATGTATTTTACTTTTTGATACTATTGTAAATGGAATTATTTTCTTAATCTCATTTCAGATTGTTCATTGCTCGTATATAGAAGTACAGTTGATTGCACATTGATCTTGTACACGTGTTTTGATTTGACCTCTAACCCCTTGCTTTTTTCAAACTTGAAACATACTGTGCTGTAATTATACTGTTGTGAACAGCTTATCTCAGTCACACATGAAAACCAGTCTCATTACTTTGTGAGGTTCCATGTTATAATTTGCAATAACTAATAAAAGTCATAATTATAAGTTTACAATTATGTTATGGTCAGTTAGTCAGTAACAGAACTGATATTTGAATCCAGGTTTGCCTGGGTTTTAAACCAGTGTTGCTATAGTACACTGCCTATTTGATTCTTTGTAAATTTCTATTTCTCAAACTAATAATTGTTACTTTTAGCTTTAACCGCCTAGACCTGCCACCATACAAGAGCTACGAGCAACTGAAGGAAAAGCTGTTGTTTGCCATTGAAGAAACAGAAGGATTTGGACAAGAGTAACTTCTAAGAATTTGCACCATGAAAGGACAAGAAGTTATTTGCAATGTTTGTCCTTTTCCTTCTCTGCCTGTTGCACATCTAGTTGTAAAATTGGACTGTAACTGTTTAGAGAGTTATCTGAGTGTAAGTAAATTAATGTTATCATTGAGATTTATCTCCCAGTGATTCTGGATTTCTACTTAGTGTTTCCAGAAATCAGATCTGCACATGACTAGTCAAAATCTTACTTAATATGAGATTTAACACAGCAATGAAATCTGCCTTGTCTTATTCCACTAGACTAGATTGTTTCCTTAACAATTTTGTATATGTGTCAAAAGTCTCACTTGGGAGTAGGTTTTTTTCTTTTAGAGATTCTGCAGATATTCAGGGAAGTCCCTTGGTAACTGCAATATACAAGATCTTCCTATTAAGCCTCTTGGTAAGAGGTATTAAAGTGCAAGCTCAGCCCAGCTTCTGGGTTTGTGAGCAAACTTCTGGCTTGTGCTCTCCCTCTCATTTCAGCCTGGCCTGACTGTTGTTTTTCCTTTATGGAGCATGAATCTATGCACTTCCTGGAAGTGATGCAAGACTCTTGCATCTCTCTACAAGGTAGTTTTATCAATTTGAATACAGGGAAGAATTGGTCCCAGCCTGCGAATGACTTCATACCTCTCTTCATTTGGAAATGAAACTTTACAAACAATACTTACACTGTGGTTCCTTCACTGTTATTTTTAAAGTTAACCTAGAATTGGAATTAATTTAGCTGAATTCATCTAAGGCCATTATTGATGACTTTTCTGTGTTCCTCTACATAATTGAAGCTTTATAATTTTATCATAATCCAACTATTTTAGGTATATTTAATTATTGCTAAGGAGTTCAATTTGCAACCAGAGTGCTTTCTAGTCCAAACAGAAGTCAGTGAAATAATTTCTAAAATCACATTTTCATTTGGGAGGGAGAGCTATAATACTGGCTAAAAAGAATGGAAGACAACATCTAGTAACCAGAGAAATTTATTCTCTGTGTGAATTAAAAGTCTTCAAATTTATCATTTCCTTGACATGTGTTGTAGTAGTCATTTCCATTCTTTACATTCTCCTGAACTGGATTGATATTCCTCATCTGAAATATTATTTTCACCCCTAAAAATTTTATCAAGTTTTCCGTTTTTTCCTCATGACTATTTAATTTTAGACTGATCCAATAGTAACTGATTAATGCACTTTGAATTTTTCTGTAGTTAATTCTTTTCACTTGGCCTAGCTTAGACTTTCAAGATGGCTGCTATCATACATTTGACTTTATGGGCAGTGAATGAAGCCTAAGCCAGCTGAGTCCCTATTATAGGTGAACCTGAGGACAACCATGTAACAGGGGCTTTGCCATGTTTCAGTAGCATAGCATGAACAAGGAGCATTAAGCCAAGAATAAGCAGAAAGTAGCAGACCCCTATTCCCTTATGGAAAGAAAATGGTTTTTCTCCCTAATGCTCTTCTATTTACATCCTGGAACAATAAAAACATTTTTTTTTAAACTTGTATATCTGTACTCTAAGACACTGCCATCATAAAGCAGAGACTTACATGAATGAAAATATTGCCTCATCAAGAAATTGTCAGGGTAAAGGGGGAGATTAGATTCTCTTCAACCTTATATTTGTTTTTTATTTCACATACCCCAGGAAATATGTGGTCTCTAAAAGCCCTAGTTGTTTTCAAAGTAGGGACTCTGCCTTTTTGTTGGTAGGGGGAAAAATGGTATTGCTTTGTCTTACAGAGCGAATGTTTGCCAACTATCCATTCATTATATAAGTCTGAACTTTGGTAATATAGGCTATAAAATATAAGCCTTCTATAAAGACTTCCTATTGAGGTGAATTCTCATACTGAAACATAGTCACATACAACAATTACTAGAGATTTATGAGATGAAATTAAGAGATAATGTAAGAAAATAGACTTTTTTGGTTCTACATAATGCTTCATGATTCATTTAGGGACCTAGAAATATTGTGTGAAAATGTATAAATATCACCCAAAAGGCTTTCTGCCCTATATTTTTAAAATACAGAATAGTTATATTTGAAGTAGCCCTGGCCCTAGTTCTATAGGGCTTGGCTATTTAATATTTTTATGAAAGAAACGTTTAGTTCTTGAAAAGGTAAATGCTTGTATATATTTTTGCAGCCTGGGATCTCCCTACTCCATTTCTTCCTTTAATTTAAATGGCCACATGTATATGTCTTCCCTGCTGTGTTAGAAAAATGGGGGCTGGATATCCCAAGAATCAGAGGTTATATAAAAATACTGCAAATAGACAGCAGACATAAATATCTATCAGATGTTATCTTAAATTTTGGTCCAAACTGAATATTTGGAAATAGATTTATTGTGTTTAATTAGAGCTTTTTTAACTAAATTGCTTTTAGAATCTTTTTCCTTGTAAGCATTGTAAATGCTAATAAATCCTGTTAATTTTTTTTTTTTTTTTTTACTGCATGTTACGTTGAAATAAAAACAAAATGAGCAATTGAGTTATTTTTCTGCTCTTTTGCGGGGAGGGGTTGGGGAAGGCAGCATTCCACAGTCTAGTCAGGAGAGAAGGACCTCACTTGTTTCATCAAATAGAGTAGTTTAAAACTGATCAAGAAGTTCATAATAAGGCATTCCCGCTCTGTCTTTTATTATCATATGTCAGAGTAAAAAAGAATCTCATTTCATAAGACTTACAATAACTCTATTTAAAATTCAGGTACTGTACATAGGAGGCTGAGGCAGGAGAAACGCTTGAGCTCAGGAGTTCAATTCCAGTCTGGGCAACATAGTGAGACACCTTCTCTTGGGGAAAAAAAAATTTAGGTACTGATTTTTCATCAAGAGATTGACATACCGATGTCAGCTCATCAGAAATTTTAATGAAACATGCTCAAGTACACACAGAGGTCTCATCCTATGTGAAGTATTCCAGTCAAGCCCACTCTGCCACTTTTTACTTAACTGGTTAAAATCTGAAATGTTATCAAGGGTGATTCGTGGAATTTAAACTTTTCCTCTGTTTTTATATCCCTCCTTGTTTTGGATATAACTCCGTCCTTCTAAACTCATTTAGAGTTAACTACTTCTATTTAGTATTGTTGGTATCTCCAGCCCCCCTCCTTTTATTGCTTTTCTTTTAGGGTTATTTACAAAATTACATTATGCTTTCATTAATAATAGGGAGTGACAGCACTAGATTGTATATTACTATGTTGGAGTACCTTTGTTTTCTTGGAGTATAATTTCTAATACTAAGGTAACTCTACAAATATCACAGGGAGTCAAGTATGTTTAAAGTTCCCTCAGGGGTTGCCTCACTTGTATTTCCTTAAACAATGTAAGACTGTGTTTATAATTAAAGTTTTTTGGTCCTTCATTTGTACACTTCTGTTAGTTTTGGGTAAAAAGCTGTTGTCTACCCCCAACCTCCCACAGAGAAGATTTCTATGTGACCCAGGCATATAGACTTCTGCCGCTCAGCTTTCATAAGTGGCAACTTACAGTCTGTCCTGTGGTGTGGATAGAAACAAACTAGAAAGATCTATTCAGATGAGATTGGATTCGGTGCCTATGTTGAAGATGAAGACATCTACAAGGGCCACTGACAAACATTAGGGCCTCCATCTGAATTGCTTTTCTGAGACAATTAAAAGTGCTCTAAGACAGGACCCCTAAAAGTGCTCTAAGACAGGACCCCTAAAAGTGCTCTAAGACAGGACCCCTAAAAGTGCTCTAAGACAGGACCCCAGCCATAAATGCTCAGTAGAGAACCACCCTAGCTACCTAGATTGACTGTTCTCTATAAGCTGGCTTGCTCATCTACTGAAGAGTTTTAGTAGACCTTTTTCTTATTAGGAAACCTAGATGACCATGCTCGCATTTAAAACAGAACCAAGATTGGCTTTGGACGACCAGGTTCTGTCTTGGCTCCTTCCCTAGGGGCCTCAGCCTGGGGCCCAGGGCCCAGGCCACTTCTCAGTCCAATGACGACCTATAGCCTCAGCAGGGCAGGTGTAGGGACCACCTCAGACAGGAGCCTGGGTCCCAGTCTGAGTTCTGCCCCTGGGTGGCTGGGAGGAGAGGCTCTCTCTGGGGGTGACCTGGAATTCCTCCTCTTCCTCACTGGAGTCTGCCCACGTCCCTCAAGCCGTGAGCCTTCACTGAAGTGTCCTTGCCTCCCCCTTTCTGCTTTCGATGTGTGATGAGGCCCCCAATGTTCTTGACTTTTTCCAGAGGAGCAAATAAACAGCGTGAACAGCACCCCCCGCAAAAATAAATAAATAAATAAATAAAACAGAACCAAGAGAAAGGCTAAGGGAAATAGAATTTAATATGCTGATCTAACAGTGATTGGAAAACACAAACAGACCCCCCAGGGTCCTGAGTAGTAGACCCTATGCTATTTATTAATAATCTGTCTCAGAAACAACCAGAAAGCTCTAGCTTCATTGTGTGTAGGAAAAAGGGCAAAGATACCCCCCCGACACACACATACATTAAGCATGAAGAAATCTTCTATTGGGAATAATTGTTCTTACTGACCATTGACAAGTGCTGCAGTGACTGGACTCCAAAATATCCTGGAAGGTAAGTGCAGGAGTGATCATCACCACTATCTTGCATATATAGAACCAGAGTAAAATAATTTAAGATATATATTGCAATCCTAGAAGCCAATAGTTCATGTGACTGGGGCCAAACAAGAGTGAAGGAGCTGGAGATAGGGCCAAGAGTATCCTTGAGTGGCAGGCTTACATATTTGGAAGTTTATTCTGTGGTAATAGAGGAATCATTGTAAGATTTTAGGCAGAGGAGGCATGAGACAGGTCTTCCACAGATCACCCTAAGGCAGCACAGAAGATAGATTGGAGGAGGCAGAATTGAAGCAAAGACAAGGGTCAGACCAATTGACTGACTTACTGTTAAGTTTTGGCTCTCCATCCCAAAACTTACAAAGCATCAAACTGGGACTCAGCTGTGGTTGACGGGCTGCTGTTCTCTGGACTTTTAAGAAGAATGTCTCACATCATGTAACTCCAGAGCAGAAGGTGCTATCACTCCCTGCTCATTTTGTTGTCAGACTCTATGTGTTTGTAGGTCTCCTTTGTGAGCAGGACATTTGTGGGGTGGAGCCAGGGGAATCTTCTAGTTGGCAAAGAGAGGAGACTCCATAAGGACAATGTTGGTCCCTTATGAACAGGTTCCTTTTGAGCAAAGAGTAGCCATGGACAATATGATTTCCTCAAGGCACCCCACAGGGAAAGACCTTGAGAATATGCAGTCATACTTGCAATGGCTAATTCAGCCATTCCATCTAATTAGTCTCCAAATCCTGTCAAATACATCTCCAAAACTTTTTTGAATCCCTTCCCTCACAGCTGACCCCATTACCACAGCCCACATCCTTTACCCATAACCTGGCTGACCCTTGTCTTTGCTTCCATTCTGCCTCCTCCAGTCTATCTTCTGTGCTGCCTTCAGGGTGATCTGTGGAAGACCTCTGTCTCATGCCTCCTCTGCCTAAATTCTTACAATGATTCCTCTATTACCACAGAATAAACTTCCAAATATGTAAGCCTGCCACTCAAGGACACTCTTGGCCCTATCTCCAGCTCCTTCACTCTTGTTTGGCCCCAGTCACATGAACTATTGGCTTCTAGGATTGCAATATATATTTTAAATTATTTCACTCTGGTTCTATATTTGCAAGACAGTGGTGATGATCACTCCTGCACTTACCTTCTAGGATATTTTGGAGTCCAGTCACTGCAGCACTTGTTCCCTCAGCTAAATTCTTTCCTAATGTTTCCAGCATTCAACAGTCATTCCTCTGTATTCGATCCTTTTTTAAACCCTTTATTTAAAAATTTTACGTTTACAGAACTGTTACAAAAATGGTACAGTGAGTTCCTGCATGCTTTTCAGCTAGCTTTTCCCAATGTTAACATCCCACGAAGCTAGTTATCAAAACTAATAAATTAACATTGGTTAAAAAAAACAAACTCTAAACTACAGTACTTACTCTGATGTCACCAGTTTTTCCACCAATGTTGTTTTTCTTTCTCCTTGGTCTCCTCCAATTTGTGACAGTTCCTCATTCATTCCTTGTCTTTCACGACTTTGGGATTTTTGAAGAGTACTGGTTAGGTACCTTGTAGAATATCCTCTAATTGGGTTTCGCTTAATTTTCTCATGGTGAAGGCTGGAGGTTTTTGTGAAAAATACCACGGAGGTGATGTGCCCTTGGCACATGGTATCACAGGGCACACGACATCAATATGTCCTGTTACCAGTAATATGAACCTTGATCTCCTGGTTAAGGTGGTGTCTGCTAGGTTTCTTCGTTGTAAAGTCGCTATCCAATCTTCTTAACATGCAGACACACCCCTGAAGCAGCACCAAATCCTTCCCCACTGCTACCGTGGAATGAAAATTTGGAGTTAGATCACCACAGCTGATCTGATTTAGCAAGCTCCAGTGACTGGAAGAGACAGCATTTGTAAAGTGTCGGGGACCAATACTCACTATGCTACTGGACATAACGCATTTGTGAATGTTCAGCACAGTAACGTGGCGCAAGGTTCACCATATGGCTGCATATTTTAGCATAAGTTATTTACTGCTAGAGGATCCAGAAGTAAGGTTAAAGAGCGGAAAACGGGACAACATACGGCTCTGGGAAGAAGGGAGCCCGTTTTGAAGGTGAGAAAATGATAAGAGCGCAGAGATGTGAAGAGGCTTCTCCACGTAACGCAGGGGTGGGGCTGAGCTCCATTCTCTCGTCGGTAGACTCCCAGGCCAGCCCTGACCAATTTATCTCAGAACTTGGATGGAATGAATATTCCCAAGGGGGTCGCTCTGGAGCCTCCAGCGGTACCTGACTACGGCCTCAACCCCGCACTTTCCCACGTCTTCAGCGCGTTTGGGCTCTGGGCCTCTCTCTTTGCCTCAATCTGGGCACAAAGGGGTCTCAGCAACCGCGCCCCCCTCGCTTTCATACTCTCCCTCCACCCAGGGTTTCCAGAGCCAGCTCAGACCTCGATTGAGAGCTGAATGCTTCTTGCGACACCGAGAACCAGCATCCTTTCGGCACAGCTGGAGTTAGGAATTTTCCACAGCGCAAGCGCTCTTTCGCTGTCCCCTTTGAGACAGCTGACTTAGGATCAGCTCGCCCGCCCCACGCTGGCTCCTGATAGGCTACTGGGGCTGTCCGTTTTCACAGAAAACCGCGCAGACGCAGAAAGGCTGGGGACTGGGCTGCGTATCGGCGACGCAGAGCTACCGAATCGGTCCAAGATGGTGAGTGTGTGCCCGGGGCTGGTAGCTGGCGGCCGCCCACCACCCGCGCGGGGCCTTCCATCCTCCGTGGGTGGAGGAGACTCAGAGCGCCGGACGAGGAATCCGTGGGGCTGGGAGTGGCCGGGACCGGGACGAGATGGCTGGAGGGCGGAACCCGGGCGGCGCGGGCCTCCAGACCCGGACCGAGGCGGGGCCACCGGATCCCTCTGCCCCTTGACCGGAAGCGGGAGCCCGGGCCTCAGCGAGGAGTCGGAGGGGTGGGGGCGGCCTAGCGTCCTGGGCCTTGTTGCGCGATGCCAGCCTTGGTAGCGTTTCTTGGAAGCTCGGTTTGTGGCAGGCTCCGCTAAGCGCTTTGTATATCTCGCCTTTCTTCCTCCTCACAGCGATGTGAGGTAGACACGACCATTAGCCCCATTTTGCAAATTTGGAATCTGAAGGAAGTCCCGTGAAACTGAGTGTCTTGCCCTAGGAGAGGTGGAGGTGGATTTTGAACCCTAGAAGCTTGACTGCCGCCACTCTGTCAGTGTGGCTCCTTGGAGCCGCTGGGACTAGGTGCGTGAGTCAGGAACCGGCGGGGCCTACCTTTGAGGATCCCACAGCCTACTTTGCTGGCTGCAACTGTGGGGTCCCTTTACGCCTTTCCAGGGTTTTGTGTTTTCTTGTGTTCTTAATCCTCACGGCTTGCACAAAATTTGAAAAGACCTTTTAAGTGTTAAACCATGTGAGTGCATTACTTTTTCAAAACTCTTATTTCAGAAATCTAAGGTTTATAAGAAAAATTGAAAAGAAAAAAGAAACAGTGCCATCACCTAGAGGCAACCACTTGCAGTTAGGCATAACTGCAGGCATAACCATTGCAGTTAGTTGCTTCCATGTGTAATTTATGAATGTCATTATGAATGTGTAATTTATTGAATGTGCGTACATTTGTGGGTTCTGCTTTCTTCATTATGCCACAAAGAATATCTCCACATCATTAAAAATATGTAATAATGCTTCAAATATATACAATATCATCTTTCACATCACTTTTTTTTTTTTTTTTTTTGAGACAGAGTCTCAGTCTGTTGCGGGGGCTAGAATGCCGGTGGTGTCACCCTAGCTTGCAGCAACCTTAAACTCCTGGGCTCAAGCAATCCTGCCTCACCCTCCCTAGTAGCTGGGACTATAGGCATGTGCCACCATGCCGGGCTAATTTTTTCTATATATTTTTAGTAGGCCTATTGTTTCTTTCTATTTTTAGTAGAGACGGGGTCTCACTCTTGCTCAGGCTGGTCTTGAACTCCTGAGCTCAAATGATCCTCCTGCCTCGACCTCCCAGAGTGGTAGGATTACAGGCGTGAGCCACTGCGCCCGGGCCACATCACTTTTTAAAGTGTAAAAAAAAAAAATTTTTTTCAAGACAGGGTCTTGCTTTGTCACCAGGGCTACCATGCCTGCAAGCCTCCTGGCTCATCCTCCAGAGTACGTAGGACTGCAGATATACACAACCACACTTGGCTAATATTTTAAATTTTCTATAGAAACAAGGGCTTGCTATGTTGCCTAGCCTGGTCTTGAACTTCTGGGCTCAAGTGATCCTCCCTCCTAGGCCTCGCAAAGTGCTGGGATTACAGGCATGAGCCACCAAGCCTGGCCACAAATGTTAATTTTTTGATACACAATAGTTGTACATATTTATGGGGTACATGTGATATTTTGACACAGTCATACTATGTGTAATGATCAAATCAGTGTTTTAGATATCCATCACCTCAATCATTTATTATTTCTTTGTGTTGAGAACATTTTAGATCTTCTAGCTATTTTGAAATATACAATAAATTATTGTTAACTATAGTCACCCTACTGTGCTGTCAAACACTAGAACTTATTCCTTGTATCTAACTGTATTTTTGTACCCATTAACCAACCTCTCTGTTCATCCCTCACCCCTTCCCAGCTTCTGGTAACCATCATTCTGCTCTCTACCTTCAAGAGATCAACTTTTTTAGCTCCCACATATGTGTGAGAACATGGAATATTTGTCTTTGTGTGCCTGGCTTATTTCACTTAATGTAATAATCTCCAGTTCCATTCCATTGCTGCAAATGACAGGATTTCATTCTTTTTTATGGCTGAATAATATTCCATTATGTATATATACCACATTTTCTCCATTCATCTATTCCTGAACACTTGAGTCCCTATCTTGGCTATTGGGAATAATGCTGTAATAAACAAGGGGTGCAGCTATCCCTCATCCCTTTGATATACTAATTTCCTTTCCTTTGGATAAATACCCAATAATGAAATTGCTGGAGTATGGTAGTTCTATTTTCATTTGTTTGGGGTTTTTTTAAGAGAGGGGGTCTCTGTTGTCCAGGCTGGATTTGAACACCTGGGCTCAAGCAGTCCTCTGGCCTCAGCTTCCCAAGTAGCTGGGACTATGGATACCACCACCATGCCCTGCTAGTTTTAGTTTTTTGGAAACCCTCCATACTGTTTTGCAAACATCCTGTATGTACTCACATCCCACCAACAGTATATGAGTTCCCTTTTCTCTGCATCCTCACCACCATTTATTTTTTGTCTTTTTGATAATAGCCATTCTAACTGGGGTGAGGTGATATGTTATTGTGGTTTTGATTTATATTTCTCTGGTGATTAGTGATGGTGAGCATTTTTTCATGTACCTATTAGCCATTTGTATGTCTTCTTTTGAAAAGACTATTCAGATCCTTTGCCCATTTTTTAATGGGATTATTTGGTTTTTTAGCAGTTGAGATATTAGAGTTCTTTATGTATTCTGGATATTATTCCCTTGTCAGATGAATAGTTTGCAAATATTCTCTCCCATTACAGGTTGTCTCTTCACTCTTTTACCTTTGTAGTGCAGAAGCGTTTTAGTTTAATATAATCCCATTTGTCTGTTTTTGTTTCCTGTGCTTTTGAAGTCTTAGCTATAAATCTTTGCCTAGACCAATGTCCTAAAGCATTTCTCAGTGTTTTCTTTTAATAGTTTTATGGTTTCAGGTCTTACATTTAAGTATTTAATCCATTTTGATTTGATTTTCGTATGTGGTGAGAGGTAGGGGTCTAGTCATTCTCCTGCAAATGTATATCCATCTAGTTTTCCCAACACCATTTATTGAAGAGACTGTCCTTTCCCCAGTGTACATTCTTGGCACCTTTGTCAAAAATAAGTTGGCTGTAGCTGCATGTGGTGGCCCCCCTTTTAATCCCAGTGACTTGGGAGGCTGAGGTAGGAGGATCAGTTGAGCTCAGGAGTTCAAGACCAGCCTAGGCAATGTAACGAGAATCTGTCTCTTAAAAAAATAATAATAAAATAAATTTTAAAAAGAAAAGGGCTGGGCATGGTGGCTCATGCTTGTAATCCTAGCTCCCTAATCTGGGAGGCTGAGGTGGGAGGATTGCTTGAGGTCAGGATTTCTACCAGCCTGAGCAAGAGCGAGACGCCATCTCTACTAAAAATAGAAAAAATTAGCCAAGCATCATAGTGGGCACCTATAGTCTCAGGTACTTGGGAGGCTGAGACAGGAGGATAGTTTGAGCCCAGGAGTTTGAGGTTGCAGTGAGCTGTGATGACACTATTGCACTCTAGGGGTAACAGCGTGACTGTGTCTCAAAATAAAATAAATAATTAAAGAAAAGGGAAAAATCAATTGGCTATAAATGTGTGGATTTGTTTCTAGGTTCTCTATTCTGTTCCACTGGTCTATGGGTCTGTTTTTATATCAATACAATGCTGTTTTGGTTACTATAGTTTTGTATTATAGTATATAATAGAGAAAATACATGTAGTCCCCATCTTGCTACCCCGTAGTAACTACTGTTGGCAGTTGGGTATGTTTCCTTCCAGATTTGTTTGATACATAAGCACATTTATATATAAGCTGATTATTACATGAAACAAACATATATATTTATACATGTGAAGTTTATTTTAAGCTATATGAATATATATCTCATTCTGCAACTTGCTCTATTCACTTAAAAAATCATACATTTGGCCGGGCGCAGTGGCTCAAGCCTGTAATCCTAGCTCTCTGGGAGGCTGAGGTGGGCGGATCCTTTGAGCTCAGGAGTTCGAGACCAGCCTGAGCAAGAGCGAGACCCCATCTCTACTATAAATAGAAAGAAATTAATTGGCCAACTAATATATATAGAAAAAATTAGCCGGGCATGGTGGCACATGCCTGTAGTCCCAGCTACTTGGGAGGCTGAGGCAGTAGGATTGCTTGAGCCCAGGAGTTTGAGGTTGCTGTGAGCTAAGCTGACGCCACGGCACTCACTCTAGCCTGGGCAGTAAAGTGAGACTGTGTCTCAAAAAAAAAAAGAAAAAAAAAATCATACATTTTTCTGTGTCATTATACATAGATGTACTTGATTCTTTTTAAGGGCTGTATAGTATCCTATTCCCCTATACACATTCAGATGGTTTATAGATTTTTACTCCCGACAATGCTACAGTAACTGTTCGTGTGTTTTTTGCACTCATGCTAGCAGTTATGTAGGATAGATTCCTAGAAGTGGCACTTCTGGCATGCATATTTTACATTTTGGTGGAAATTGCCCTTTAGAACAATGATATAAAAATCATGCATAATTCTTCTCTTCCAGTTTTACCCCTCCACACGGCTGTTTTCATCTTTATATGTTCCCCTTCCTCTTTGTTCACATGTGCATATTTTTCAAGATATGCATGCTGGGTGTTTTTTTGTTTGTTTTTTTCTTTTGTCTTTGTTTTAATGACCCAAAACATTTAACCTTATTGCTATACATCTTTGTGATGAACTATTTAGTGACAGCATAATAGTGAAATAGTTATACTATAATTTTGTGAACATTTGGATTGCTTCCAGTTCTTAATTAGTAGAGATGATGCTGTGATGATGCTTCTGCGTGTGTATAGTTTGTTTTGTTTTGTTTTTTTAACTTATTAGAGTATTTCCTTAGGACAATTTCTCAGGAAAAGAATTTCTGAGGCAAAGAAATGAATACTTTTATGGTCTTTGCAATATATCATCCTGTAGCTTTCCCAAAAGGTAGTTTAGCCCTTATACCGTTTGCCATAAAAATGCCGACATTTAAAAAGAAACCTCAGCACTGGTGTAATTTTTCATTCCTTTGTTTACAGGGAATTATGGTCATTTTTGTTGTTTATAATTTCTCTTAGGTGTATTGTTTACTAGTATCTTTTTTGCTCACCATCTATTGGAGACTTGCTGTTTTTCCTAATCATTTTATGTGATGTTTTTAGAATTACTTTTGTCTGTTATATTTGATGCACATATTTTTCTGTCCTATTTGATTGATTATTGTTTTACAGAAGTTAAGCTTTATGCTTAGTAGTCAAATTGGTCACAGTTCCTTCGTGAATCATTTGCTTCAGATGGTTATCACTCCTATGCTGAGCAAATAAATAATCCTGGAGTTTTATGGCTGCTTGTTTTTTCTTTTCTTTTTTTAAGAATTTTTCTTAAATTTTTTGTACATGGTGCTGCTTGTTCTTCCATCTGTCACTATACATGCACCTGGGAACTAGAGAACCCATTGCCTGGAGTGCATTTCTTTTTCATCATTTAGTTCTTGCCTTAAAGATTACATGCTCAGGTATTCCTGAGCACACTAACTAGCCAAAGTCGCATCCCCTGACCCCTAATGTAGTTCCTATACCCTGCAAGAATATTGCTCACTTGTTTTTTTTTTTTTTTTTTTTTTGAGATATATTCTTTGATATATTTATTATGCAGATATTTATTTATTTGTTTATTTCAGCATATTATGGGGGTACAAAAGTTAAGGTTCCGGCTATTGCCCATGCCCCCACTCCCACCTGTCTGACACCCGATAAATGTTATTCCTATATGTCCACTTAAGTGTTGATCCATTAATACCAATTTGCTGGTGAGTACATGTGGTTGTTTGGGGTTTTTTTGTTTTTTTTTTTTAGACAGAGTCTCACTGTGTTGCCTGGGCTAGAGTGCCATGGTGTCAACCTAGCTCACAGCAACCTCAAACTCCTGGGCTTAAGCAATCTTTCTGCCTCAGCCTCCCGAGTAACTGGGACTACAGGCATGCGCCACCATGCCTGGCTAAGTTTTTCTATATATTTTTTTAGTTGGCCAATTAATTTTTCTATTTTTAGTAGAGATGGGGTCTCACTCTTGCTCAGGCTGGTTTCAAACTCCTGATCTTGAGCAATCTGCCCGCCTCGGCCTCTCATAGTGCTAGGATTACAGTCGTGAGCCACCGTGCCCAGCCTTGTTTTGTTTTTATAAGTCTCTTGCACCAGAATGTGAGCTCCCTGAAGTCAGGGACCTCATCGTTGTGGTCATTGGTATTAAATATATTCAGCTCTTCTCTTGACCTACTGTGTGTTCTTAGGCAAAACTCTTCTCCTTTCTGAACCATGTTTCCTGTAACATGGAGATCATACTAACCATGGAAGGTGAATGAAAGGCTCAGGCGAGGCATGTGTCTCAAAGCAATATATGACCCGTAGTAGGTACTGAGTAGATAAATGTATACCAGTATGTCCTCCTATTCCTGGTGTGTGTTTACTTTTTAAACAGCCAGATCTCAGTGGATGGTTCTCATTAAACTTAGGATCACCTAAACCGTAGCTCTATTTCACACTGGGCCATGCCTCCCTCCTGCACTTAAAAAGGTTGATTTTGTGACACATAGTTGCAGAAATGCTTTTCGTTTGTTCCTTCAGTATTTATTGAGTATATCCTTTGCCAAGTAGTGGAGCTATAAAGTCTGGGGCCCTACTCCCAAGGTGCCTGGAGTCTGAGGAGGAGATACACATAAGACAGACAGTGAACGCTCCATTGTAATAAGTCTGCGAAGGCTGGGTGCCACAGGGGCCCAGAAGAGGGAGTGACCTCAGAGAATGCCTCCCACAGGAGGCTCAGGAGCTGAGTCCAACGGGTTGGGAGTTAGTTACATCAAGCAGCGCATGAGGGAGAGGGGAGAGAGAGGCTTGTTTCCTTCAGACAGGAAACAGGACCTGACAAGGGCCAGGGCTGGAGGCCAGGACTCCCGACAGGCTGCGTTTGCCCCCTGCCGTCCGTTCTCCACACAGCAGCCAGGGCCATCCTTTTGAAACATCAGATCTGATTATTCTTTACCTCAAAACCTGTGGCTCCACAAATCATACCCAGCAAAAACCAGAGTCATTACTTGGCCTGCCAGGCCCACTGTGAGCCAGTCCTGGTTACGGGCCCCCTCTTGCCTCCCTCACTGCCCTTCAGCCACACTGGCTCCTTTGCTTTTTCTTGAGCATGCCAGACACTCTCCCAACCCAGTGCTTTTGTGCTCGCTCTTTGTGCTATCTGGAATACTTTCCAGAAATCTGCATGGCCAGCTCCTTCGTTTCCTTCAGAGCTCTACTCAGCCATCACGTTATGAGGCCTTCTCTCATGATGTTATTTAATATTCCCATTATCTAGATCCCCCTTCCCTAGTGTAGCTGCCTTTTTTTCTTAACTTTTTTGTTGTTTAATGTCTGACCCACCTTCAACACTCCCACAGATGTCAGCTTCACAAGGGCAGAAAATTGTGTTCTATTTTGTTCACTACAGCATCCCCGGCCTAAAACAAGTTTCAGCTTTTTCATTTCAAAATATCTGGGGGATATTTTGGATCTGGATTCTGACATCTTTGGTTTTAACATTCTTTCCCCTTTCTTTCCTGGGTTGATTGCAGATTGATTGAGCTATCCTACATATGTCAGACTGAGTACTCTACAGTATTGAGCACTGTTGTGCTTACCGCCCCACCCAGAATCGCACCTGGCACACAGTAGGAGCTCAGTGAAAGCCTGTTGAGTTACTTAAGATCTCACACATGCGTGAACCACTGTATTGTACTCTCACGTCCACGGGGTCCTATCATTTTACCCAGGCTCCAGATTTTAGAGGCATCAGGCTATTTGCCATTTTATAGGAGGAGCTTGTTTCCCCTACCCTCTAGTGTTTGAGAGTATTCTTCTCTGGGAGGCTGAGGCGGGCAGATCATTTGAGCTCAGGAGTTCAAGACCAGCCTGAGCAAGAGCGAGACCCCGTCTCTACTAAAAATAGAAAGATTAGCTGGACAACTAAAAATATATAGAAAAAATTAGCCGGGCATAGTAGTGCATCCCTGTAGTCCCAGCTACTTGGGAGGCTGAGGCAGGAGAATCGCTTGAGCCCAGGAGTTTGAGGTTGCTGTGAACTAGGCTGATGCCAGGGCACTCTAGCCTGGGCAATAGAGTGGGACTTTGTCTCAAAAAAAAGAGAGAGAGAGAGTATTCTTACTTCACAGGGGAGTGGGTGGCAGTGATTGTCAGCCTTGTGCCTTCCAGAAAAACAATAATTCATTGTGCTGTCTCCACCCTATGTTTAGGATCCCACCACCACCACCAAACTGTTAGCCCCTGGGGGTAGGGAACCATTTTCTTTTGGTGAATGGAGCCTCTATTTCTGATAGCTCTCAGCCTTCGAGGAACTTCTGATTCTAGACCAGTCTGGACAGGGCCTCCTGAAAACAAGCACACTTCAAGGCCAGTTTCCATCCACAGGAAGAGTTAGGCCTAGTTCAGTTAAGCAGCTGTTTATCATGCTCTTACTCTGCAGGCCATTGTAGAGTCTCTAAGTAATTAGGCACAGTACCTAATACATGTCCCAGAGAGGCACAGCCCAGGGTCTGGGGAGTCAGAGGTAGGCAAAGACTCCATTGAACTGGGAGATCAGTAAAAGCTTTGGGGAGGAGGTGATGTCTTAGGTTGTCTAGAAGAATTTGTTGGATTTCAGCAGAGAAGAGCCCTTGTAGGGTGGCAGGAAGGTGTGAGCATGTAGATGGAGAGTGGAGGGGAAGATAAAGAAGGTGAGAGTGATAGTGTAAAAGGCCTTGTATGGCAGGGTGAGGACCCAAACATCTGATTGTCTTCTCTGTTTATAACTGTCATATGCCAGAGTATCCCACCCTGAGTAGTTTCTGGAAAATCAGGATTGATGAGCCCCTTCCTAAGGCACACTGCTGGTGACTATATGCCATGTGTCACATTATCTTAGATGCCAGCTTATTAAGTCACTGAGTCTACACTCATGGGGTCATTTTGCTTCCTTTGGAATGTTTTCAGTTGTGCTGTTTGGGCCACAAATGACCAAGTGTCTTCTTCCTGTTAGGCACTACTGTTTGGATTTTTTCAAATCATCAGAGTCCTGTCCCCTACTATACCAAATATATGAGTTATGGATGTGTATATATATATTTATATCCTGTCCCCAAATAGCTGAGGGGGAAGGGATAATAGTGCCTGGTGGACAAAGGGCCAGGAGCAGCCCCCTCCCTGTGGGAGGTGTGAGCAGATGCTCTAGGCTAGTGGTGGTGGCCTGGGGAGCTTTGAGTAGGTGCCAAGTGCCCGAGTATTACTTGTTTGTTGTTGAAAGACAAATGTGTGATTCATTTGCTTGGGGTATGAGGAAGTTAATCCAGTCTACTGATCCCTCCTAACCTTGGTCTTGTTTTCTGGCAGGCAGAGGTGGAAGAGACACTGAAGCGACTTCAGAGCCAGAAAGGAGTGCAGGGAATCATCGTGGTGAACACAGAAGGTATGCCCGATCCCACCATGACCCACACCCAGAAAGGCCCCTGGAAACAGCCCAAACACCACATGAGCTTGCTGTTTACTAAGCCCCTTCGTGTGCCTGATCTAATTTTAAGCTTTTTTTTTTTTTTTTTTTTTTTACACCTCCAGTGTTCTAACAAAGGAAAATCCACTCAGTCCCACTGCCCTGACAGATACACTGTTCAGTATTCCATGCTTTTTCAGCCTTGTCCAGACACAGTTTTGGATGGTCATAATCATAGTTGTTACTGTTTTGCATATGTTTACATATGAAGTTTTTAAAATATTGCTTTCATGGTTTACATAAGCAAATTTTTTAAGTGCCAGCACAATGTTCATTAACATATTTATGTTGTTTCTACTTCTGTATGAACCCATTAAGTGAGTATTATGTACCCATTTGTGTTGATTCTGCTTTTTTGCTAGATAATTCTCTAGTTGACTTCTTTGTACCTTTCTCCCCCCTCTTCTAGGGGGTAATTTGAGCAACTAGAAGGAGGGTTCACGTACCAGTTTTCCCAAATCACACTAGACATCGTAAAGAAGGGATCTAACGTTTATTGCATACTTGCTCTGTTCCAGGTCTCTGGCTGGTGGTTTATAAACATACTGTTTCATTTATTCCTTAAAGCAGCCCTGTTGTTTCCATTTTGCAGAGGAGAAAACTGAGTCTAGAAATTTAATTGATTCGCCTGCCATCATAGAGCCAAGATTTAAATCCAAGTCTGTGTGAGTGCATGTGTGCTTTCTCCCACACTATGCTGGGAAGAACCAGAGAGTAGCTGTTGGTCTGTGGCCCCAGGCCCTGATGCTATAGGCAGCAGTAAGCACAGGGGCTCCAGAAGCCAGCAGTTGTGAGTTTGAATCCTGCCTCTTCTCCTGATTAGTTTTGTAACCTTGGGCAAGTCACTTAAGCCTATAAATGTGGATAATAATTATATCTACTGTATAGGTTGGAAAGATTAACTAAGAATGAACAAGGTAAACCATTTAGTACAATATTGTCACCCTCAGTTTTGGGGTGGGAGTCATTTGTTTATACAAACCCAATTACCTGGTCAGCTTCCCCTATTGGATTGGGAGAATCCACATGCTTCATGCCTCCAGGCCACAGTGGTTCCCAAATTTATCCATTCATTAGAATCACCTGGGGCTCTTGTTGAACATACAGCTTTCCAGGCCTCTGCAGTAGAAAGTCTGATTTATTAGGACTATGGTGAGACCTGAGAAATCTGTGTATTTACCAACTACCCCAGGAGATTGTTATGATCAGACGAGTTTAGAAAATTCTGCTTTAGAGAGTAGATTCCAACCAGAAGAGGCTGCAGCGAGAGCCACAGACCTAAGACTCAGAGCAGATCTGTATCCATCTGAAGGCTTTCCCTCAGAGAGACTGCCTAGGATGTGTTTTTAGGGCTTTGTTCCTTAAGCCTTGGGGTTCTTTGCTGCCCCTAGTAGTAGAGATGGAGACCCAGGTCCCTGTTTTCCACTTCAGTCAGAGCAGCCTCACTCAGATGCATTAGCTTGTGTTTCTGCATTAGTTTTAATTTGGGGAAAGGGTTTGACCAATTTAAAAACCACCTTACTAGAGTATACAAAAATAACAATGCAGTGTGAGGCTGGGAGGGACAGGTACGCTGAGACATTGCTGCTAATAGCAGCACCTTGGCTAGTAAAGGCCAGGCCAGGACGGTGTCCAACTCACCTCTGTTCCCAGTGTCCAACCAGCACATGCACCTGATTCAGGTCAGTGAATGTTTGTTAAATGAACAAACCACAGTCAGTGTTGCCACCAGTCCCATTGATTTTTGGTAATTCTACTTTGAGGAATGTGTTCAAAGGAAATAATCCCAAAGGAAAAAAAACAAATTTTTGCAAGCACATTAGATGCTATGATCATTAAATTAATAATTGTAATAATGCCTATAATAGCTAACATGATTGAAAATAATAATACCCTTTTTCAGGTACCATTATAAATACTTCACATACCTTAGTTCATTTAATCCTTAAAACAATCCTATGAGGATGGAACTATTAATATCTCTATTTTATAAATGGGGAAACTGAGGCTTAGAAAGAGGTGAAATAACCTATCCAAAAGGAAGTAGTAGAACTGGAGTTCCAACTCCATGCCTTTGGTCACTCTCCAGACTGTCCACCAGTGCCCGGGGGTAAGGGAATGGCTGACAGACTAGAACATTAGCTCCCAGGGGTGCCCCAAAGCTGAGAATACACCCTTGGCAGGTGTGAGAATCTTGTCAACATTTGGAGATGGACGAGCCATTGGATAAGGATGGGGTGGCCACATCACTGCACATTCTTGGGAGTCAGTCTTCTTTCTCCAGAGGAGTCTTTCCCACTGTCTCTCCTGGGGGCCTCTGCAGCCCATAGTCATTGCGTTCTTCTCTGAGACTTATTTTATTTCATCTTCTTGCCTTAGCTGTTGCTCTTACTCCTGCCTGGAATGGCCACTCCTCTCTCCACTGATCCAAATAGCACCCATCCCTCAAAACCCCCTTGAATGCTCCTTTTAGGAAGCTAGGCCCTGGTTGATAATTACAGCAATCCATTTTACTGACAAGGAAATCGAGGTTCAGAGAGGTTAAATGACATGCCTCACATAGAATTATGAAGGCCCTTCAGTGCCCAGCAGAGGGTATGCTCTCCCAGGCCAGGATTAAGAATAGCCCTCTAAATGGAGGTGATACAGCATTAAATGTGTGTTTGTCACATGCTTGGTACTGTGCGGGGCACAGTCTGATGATATATTCCCTGACTGCCCTGTAGGTAGACATTATTGCTGCCACCTTTACAGACAGACATGTGGACATCCCACGAGATCAGGCCATGCCCAGGGTCGCCCTACAGTTGCTTAATGCAGTCTTTTCAGGGATACTAGTGAGCAAATGAGACTTGGTCTTGCCCTCAGGGAACTTACACTGTAGTGGGGAGGGACATAACAGTCACTTCTGTAACAGTGTGACATCACCCTAAAGGAAAGCTGCACAGTGCTGGGACGGTAGAGTGGGGGCACTGACCACCACTGGAGAGGAGGCATCTGCAGGAAGTGGAGACATGAGGGCCCAGTGGGAGCCATGAGTCAATAGGGGAAGGAAGGAAAGTTCTAAGCAGAGGGATCTGCAAGAAGGTGGCCTTGCATTGTATAAAAAGAGAAGGTCAAGGGGTCTAATCACCCAAACCTTGCCATGCCTTAAGACTGGTCGGCCTCAGGGCCCAAAGGTGAGCTGAGGGGGAGGTCCCTGGCCAGACAGCAGGAACAGTCAACCCTGGGCACCATCTGAGCTCTGGTCCTGGCCCTCAGTGGGTGGGCTCTGTGTGTTAGCAAGGCCCTTGCAGGCTTAAGGAACAGTCAACATCCCCTCAGATTATTGGAAGTGGGATTTATTATGTGGGTGGTGTTGATAAAAAAATTAATATTTATTAAGTATGTGCTCTTGCTAAACATTCTTTTTTTTTTTTTTTTTTGAGACAGAGTCTCGCTTTGCTGCCCAGGCTAGAGTGAGTGCCATGGCATCAGCCTAGCTCACAGCAACCTCAAACTCCTGGGCTCAAGCAATCCTACTGCCTCAGCCTCCCGAGTAGCTGGGACTACAGGCATGCGCCACCATGCCTGGCTAATTTTTTTCTATATCTATCAGTTGGCCAATTAATTTCTTTCTATTTATAGTAGAGACGGGGTCTCACTCTTGCTCAGGCTGGTTTCGAACTCCTGACCTTGAGCAATCCACCCGCCTCGGCCTCCTAGAGTGCTAGGATTACAGGCATGAGCCACCGCGCCCGGCCTTCTTGCTAAACATTCTTAAATGAATTAAGCCATATGCAGTTCTCACAGCAGCTCTTTGAAGCATAGGCATTGTTTTACAGATGGGGCAGTGGAGGCTAGAGAGGTTAGTTAAACCACTTGCTGAGGCCACATAGCTGTGAAGGGGCAGAGCCAGGGTGTAAGCGTAGGTCAGATTTGAGGCCCAGGACCCTGCTGATCTGAGCCACAACTGACCGTGTTCCTGGTGCCCTAAGAAGACAAGGTTGGGCCAGTTTCTTGCCACCCAGTGGGCAGGCCTAAGGATGACTGCCTTTGGTGACCCCTAGGCTGGTCAGTTATGGACCAGATTAGCAGGTCCTGGGCCCAAAATCGGGTCACTTGTGAGTGAGGAGCCACATTCTTCACAAGTGAATGTCAGCTGGTGGGCTCATGGACGGAGCCTTCTGCTGCTATGTCACAGCCAAGTCACAGGCACCTGATGACCCAGTTGTGGCCTGGGTGGCTCAAGTTGAGCCACATTCCTCACCTCCATGACCGTAGGCACTGTCCAGTGAGCAGGTCCATTTAATAGTCCATCTCAAGGAAGCAATCCTCAAAAGGCGTGGTGCACCATGATGTTCATTATGCAGTTGACTTTACTGTAAAAAACCCAGCCTGAGTACCCAACAATAGAGGAATGGTGAACTCTGTGGACTGTCCACATCGTGGGCTCTTTGAAAGGGGCAGCAATGCTGTTTACAAAGGTTAAGTATAGACATAGAAACATACTTTAATTTGGGGGCATAATTATGTGTGTAGACAGTGTGTTTACAGCTGGCCTGTGAGCCTCCCCTGGGTGGAAATGGTGATGGTTATGTCCTAGCACTAGTTGACCTTTTTTTCTTATTCCCACTTTTCAGTATTTAGAAATTTTAAGAGCTGTCTTCCTGGTTTGGGTTCTAAGCATCATGAGTGATAGTCTCTCCTCTCATTGCTGGAAGCCAGTCCAGGTAGCACAGCCCTGGGAAAGGAATCCAGTTGTGGAGCCAGAAGACCCCTGTGTGAGTCCTGCCCCACTGCTTACCTCCTATGTGACCACAGACGGGTCACCTTGCTGGTCAGTACTCCTGTTGCCTAATTGACTCATGAAGTGTTATCACCCACAGAGTAGTTCTGGGGCCTGGTGCTGACATACTTGTGCTCAGCACTGTGCCTGTCACATAGCAATCCCTCTGTGAATAGTGGCAGTGATTGTTAACTGCGAGTCCCGTGCTCTAGGATCAGGGATGTGGGGTGGGAGCTTGGCAGGAAGGGGCTCCAACGTCTTGCTCAGTCTCCATCTGTTCTCCCCTCAGGCATTCCCATCAAGAGCACCATGGACAATCCCACCACCACACAGTACGCCAACCTTATGCACAACTTCATCTTGAAAGCTCGGAGCACTGTGCGTGAAATTGACCCCCAGAATGATCTCACCTTTCTTCGAATTCGCTCCAAGAAAAATGAAATTATGGTTGCACCAGGTAAGGAGTGTTCCACCTCCCCACTTAGGAGCAGACCTTCACAGCACATTCTCCATGGCTTATGAGGAAGGCCTGGCACATTGGTATCTCTAGAGGGTCCAAGACGGGTGTGAGAAGTTGAAGGAATTGAGTTGATACCACACTGCCCAGCCAGCCCCCACCTAATGTCCCCCAGCAAATCCCCTGTGTCTCTGGGCCACAGAGGGGAGTCCCAGACTCCTGGGGGAGGTAGCATAACACAGCATCACCTCTGCCCTGACAGGGGGACATTCATAGGGGCATTTGAGACAGAGAGGAGGCTCTGATCAGGTCTGCCTGGAGCCATGGGCAAAGGCCTCCCAGAAGAGGGGACATGGGAGCTGACTCTTGAGGGTCAGGAAAGAGTGTGCACAAGGTGAAGGGGCAGAAAAGCCATGTTTGGAAGAAAAAGAATTCAGTGATTCTGAACCAAAAAGTAAAGCAAAAATACCATATAGTCATTTTATTCCCTGAAAAATTGTTCTTTGTCCACTCATAAAGGACAGTCCTGTCTCTCTAGGCCTCATGTACTGGCTTTTCCTCCAGCACTGGAACAGACTGCTGTGTGTGTTACGTGAAGTGCACGGCTTGCACCTGGGGCACTGTGGTGCAACCGCAGCCTGTCTTTAGGCCTTAGCACCATTCTCTGGGTGATGAGACACTCATCCTGGGAGGAGCCCACAGGACTGGGAGCCCAGGAGGGAACAGCAAGGCCACCTCTGCTGCCCTGCCTTCCCTCCCTCTTACTCAGGTCCTGGAATGGCAGACAGATCCTCCAGGACGGTTTCTGTCATCCTTCTTTCTCTCCCATGCCCTTCTTTGGCTGAGCCGTGGAGCCGAGTGTGCGGGAGTCACTGGTGCACTCAGGTTGCAGTGCAGCTGATCTGGGACATCGGAGTGTGTGGGAAGGAGTGGGAGGTGAGACTTCGGTCCAGTTTAGAAGTGGCCATGAACACCAAACTCAGCTATGTGGACTTGATCCTGTGAGCAGAGGTTTTCAGGGCAGGAAGTTATATGGTTGTGATTATGGCCTGGATGAAGGAAGGCAGTGGGGAATCTGGGGACAGTGAGCCCCTGGGCTTGGCAACACGGATGGTGAAGAATCTGAGGCTGCAGAATCTGAGGCAATTTGATAGGGGGTCAGCCACTCCCAGCAACACACTGAGATTAGTTCTGTCCCCAGCCTGCCTCAGCCCAGCCCACCTTCCTAGAGGGATCAGAAAGAAAGAACCAGAGAGCCAGTCACAGCAGCCCACACCAGGGAGCCCAGTCTCCCTGGGACACTCCCTAGAGGAGTGAGAACAGAGCACATCAGTCACAAAGAAGAATATAAGGATAACTTCAGAGCCATTTATTTCAAAAATATGCTGTACGCTGTTTAATGCATCCCCTGCTGACTGATGCCTGATCCATCCGGGAGGAGACTGCAGAAGGCACAGGATCTGTTTTCCCGGCTTTATCTCTTATAAGCGTGCCTGTGGACAAGTCACAGAATACCTCCATGCCCACATCCATAAAATGTTAGGTTAGGGGCCGGGTGAGGTGGCTCACGCCTGTAATCCTAGCACTCTGGGAGGCCGAGGCGGGCGGATTGCTCAAGGTCAGGAGTTCAAAACCAGCCTGAGCAAGAGCGAGACCCCGTCTCTACTATAAATAGAAAGAAATTAATTGGCCAACTAATATATATAGAAAAAATTAGCTGGGCATGGTGGCGCATGCCTGTAGTCCCAGCCACTCAGGAGGCTGAGGCAGAAGGATTGCTTGAGCCCAGGAGTTTGAGGTTGCTGTGAGCTAGGCTGACGCCACGGCACTCACTCTAGCCTGGGCAACAAAGCGAGACTCTGTCTCAAAAAAAAAAAATGTTAGGTTGGGGACCGTGCTGCTCTGGTCTCCTGAGACCCCCTGTCTGGTTGAGTGTGTTGTCTTGGGTTGAGGATAAAAGCCTTGGAATCAAATTTGAACTGAAATCCCTCCCAAGACTTCATGCTGTGTGACTACAGAAGACATAGCTTCACTTCTCTAAAGTCAGGCCAGGGGTGACCCCTCTACTCACCCTGTGCGGCAGAGCCGACCTTGTGCTTTTCAGTGGCCCACCTGGGAGCTCAGAGTGTGAGGTTAGGGTAGATGTGGTCTCCAAGTCAGGCAAACTCTCCAGGGGACATTCTCGTGGCTTAAAGCTTCTGAGAAGTCTCCTCTGGAAGGGCAGACTCATTTGGAAGCGCCCGGCCATCCACGTCTCAGCTTGGCAGCAGAGGTGTCTCCAGCTTGGCCTTGAGGACCTGCAGGCATTCAGAGCCCATGAGTGTGGTTGGTGCTTGAGTTCAAGGTGGGCAGCTCTCAAGTTAGGGGTTCTCCTGGGGGGTGGGGGTCACAGGCCCAGAGACCCCACAGCCTAGTCAGTGGAGGCGAGGATCAAGTGGCCAGACCCTCGCCTGGACAATAACAGAGGCCTACAGGGAGCACACATGCTCCCTTGCTCTCTCTCTCTTTTTCACACACACAGCCCCCTACATCTTATGTGACACCTTTGGGGTCGTCTTCAACTCAGTGAGTGTTTCTTCAGATTAGCCTCA
Source organism: Mirza zaza (assembly GCA_008750895.1). Taxonomy (NCBI): domain Eukaryota; kingdom Metazoa; phylum Chordata; class Mammalia; order Primates; family Cheirogaleidae; genus Mirza; species Mirza zaza. Next base: position 2,209 of record VSMD01054325.1, on the reverse strand, counting down.
CAGCTGCCTCTCAGAACCTCAAACCTCTCTCCCTGGGGCCCTCCCACATGCTGTCCTGCTGCCCGAACACTCGTCCTTGTCACTTGGCTAACCAGATGCTTATCTGCATTTTTAAGTCTGTCTCCTCCACTAGACAGTAAGTTCCATGAGGGCAGGGGCTTATAGGCATTTAACAAATAGCTATTGAATAACTGACTGAATGACTTGCTGAACCTCCTCCATTGCTAATACCCCACTGCTGTATTAGGAGTGGGTTAGCAGTGGGGATGGGGTCGGGGTCAGGGATATCTGGGGCATGGGATTTAGGATAAAAAACAGTGGTTTCACACTTGGACACACCCACTGTGCTGTGGCCAAGAAAAAATACTGGGTTTTGATGCCAGAACTCCTGTGGGCAGGACCACTGACCAGAGCCTTGGAGGTATTACGGCTGGATTGCCTTAGGATTGCCATATAGCATACCCCCGGGGCAGGCCCAGCCAAACAGGGGTAGCTGCTCTGTGTGAGGTGGCCCCGTGGGACTGTAATTAGCACCCTACACATGGTGAGCAAGTGGAGCAGCCCAGCCCAGGAAGGAGATCCGTGGCCCTTCCTACCCGCCTGATCTGACTCATTGATCCAACTGAGAAGCTGCTTCCCAGACCACAAATAGCAGGTGGTTTCAGACAGTTTGAACTCATATGTACCAAATTTCACCCCATCCTAGCCCAGAACAGCCCATGTGAAGAGACATTTTAAGACAAGAGTTTTGGTTTTCACTTTGATGAGGTTTTCACCTCACCAAAATAAAGCTGAGGAAACTCAGCATAGACAACTTCTAACACACTAAGTCTCACAAAGCACTTGAGGTGCTTATTGGATTTAGAGTTTGATAATTTGGAATACAAAACAGTTATTATTTTGTCTGTTTATATCTGTGACTTAATTATTTCTTTTTAAAAAAATTTTTTTGAGACAGGGTCTCACTCTGTCACCTGGGCTAGAGTGCCATGGCATGATCATAGCTCACAGCAACCTCATACTCCTGGGCTCAAGCAATCCTCCTGCCTCAGCCTCCCGAGTAGCTGGGGAGTAGCCACCAGCCCTGGCTAATTTTTCTATGTTTTTGTAGAAATGGAATTTCACTCTTGCTTAGGCTGGTTTCAAACTACTGGCCTCAAGTGATCCTCCTGCCTGGGCCTCCCACTGCATGGGAGGCATGGGAGGCATGAACCCAGGCATGTGCCCAGCCAATTATTTCTATTTTGATTAGTGATTTTTTTAATCTATTCAAATTGCCTAGCCATGGAACTGCCAGTCATTTAATTTCTGTTTCTTACCCAGTTGCAACAACACATCATAATGGGAAGAATCAAGGTTTAGGCTTGAATCTGAACAGCCACAAAGCAGACATGGCTGAGGTCCTGCCATTTCGCTCATGCTCAGCAGGGGGCAGCAGACAGAGGAGTTTAGAGTCTGGGGTCAAACCCAGCCTCTCAACATCTCCATTCCACCGCAGCCGCAGCCATATATTTCCCTTGTCTTGGGCAAGTCATTTAACTCTCTGAGCCCCAGTGTTCTCTGAGTGATTTGAGAATTCATTGAGGTGTCACATGAAATGACCCAGACCAGGACACGTGGAAGCCTTAGTAAATGTTTGTGGTTTGATTATTAAGTGGGCAAAGTTGAAACACCCTGCTTCTCCAATTTCCCCTTCTATAAAATGAGAGGTGGTCATACTCACCCTTGGAGGACTCGCACTTACTGTGATTTCCTGGCAGACATTTCTTCTTACTGGTGCTGGAATCCAGGCAGCTTTGTCCCCTTTAGACCTAGTGCCTTTGAAATTTTCTTGTCTGGAAGGATCTGGAAAGCCAACAACTGAGCTTGAAACAAAAACTGACCTTAAGGCCGGGCGCGGTAGCTCAAGCCTGTAATCCTAGCTCTCTGGGAGGCCGAGGTGGGCAGATCGTTTGAGCTCAGGAGTTCGAGACCAGCCTGAGCAAGAGCGAGACCCCATCTCTACTATAAATAGAAAGAAATTAATTGGCCAACTAATATATATAGAAAAAAATTAGCCGGGCATGGTGGCGCATGCCTGTAGTCCCAGCTACTCGGGAGGCTGAGGCAGCAGGATTGCTTGAGCCCAGGAGTTTGAGGTTGCTGTGAGCTAGGCTGACGCCACGGCACTCACTCTAGCCTGGGCAATAAAGTGAGACTCTGTCTCAAA
>VSMD01054323.1:0-54320 GCA_008750895.1 Mirza zaza | reverse complement strand
TTGAGAAATATCTGTCTCGTACTTTTACACTCTCATGTTTTGTATTTTACTCTTAACACTATCTGGGCTTTTTATGTGCACTGTGTGGGTATATTCTTTGCTCTGCTGTCAAAGGATGGCCTCACCCCTGCACTGCGTCTTCATCATGCAGAGCTGCTTCCATGGCAGCCTGGACGTTGCAGGCAATGGCTGGGCCCCCGTCATCTCTGGGGGCCCCAGTTTGAGTGACATGTTGTATATCCAGGTTGGCCTCTGATGAGACACACAGAGTAACAAGCCATCTCTACCCCCTCTGAGAAGGGGACTGCAAACTACTTGCTAATTCAGAGCCCACCAAAAGCCTGCCTGAATGAGAGGATGGTGTTTCCTAATGTTTTCAGTAGAGTCTCTTATGACTTCTAACTTCCTCTCTGTGCTTTTCCATATTTCCCAAAATTTTTTAACAATGAATGTATATTCTATCTTAAAGGAAACAATCAGGGGAAAATAATAAAGTATAAAAAATTCAGCGAAACTCAAGTTGTAGACAATGTGAAAAAATTCACAAAAGTGTCAAGAAGAAAATAACCACCTGTATGTGTAGTTATACAGATAGCTTTGATGACCATTCTGGTCTCAGAGGGGAGGAGGCAGGTGTGGTGCACGAGTGTGTTGAATGCGCGGGGCTCTGCGTTTGTAGCCTTGTTTTCAAAATCAGACCTACCTCACAATCAGCCTGGGAGAGGGTCTCAGTGAGGGAGGAGTCTGCATTTGCTTTTCCCAAATGGATAGCTAGTGATCTCAATCCCATTTATTATATAAGCCGTCCTTTCTATACTGCTATAAGATACGAACTTTCTTAACATACTAAAGTCTTATCGATACTTGTATCACTTGCCCGTAGAAAAATGGCTAAATTTCTTTTAAAATCATAACAATTAGGGAGGATTTTTTACTACAACAATTAAAACTGTGGCACCAGCATAGGAATAGATTAACTCTATTTTACTTACATTTATTATATATTAATTCATTAATTAAATATGAATGAACTTTGAGTGCCTTTATTCAAGATCATTTGTATTTCCCTTCCTGGAAACCATTTGTACCTATTTTTTGCTCATTTTCCTGTTGGGCTGGTGATCTTTTTCTTATTTAATTGTACAAGCTCTTTATATATACAGAGAAATTAGCTTTCTATTATAGTAAGACTTGCAAAAAATTTTCCTTTGGTCATTTATAATTTTGTTTTTGCTTTTTTTGTGTTTTTTGCTTTTGCCATCCAAAACTGAAGTCTAATGTATGGCACCTGAGTTTTCGGGATATGCTTACTTAGACTTTTTCTCTGCTCTGAGGTTTTTTTTTTTTTTGAGACAGAGTTTCACTGTTGCCCAGGCTAGAGTGCTGTCACGTCAGCCTAGCTCACAGCAACCTCAAACTCCTGGGCTCAAGCAATCCTTCTGCCTCAGCCTCCCAAGGAGCTGGAACTACAGGCATGTGCCACCATGCCCAGCTAATTTTTTCTATATATTTTTAGTCAGCCAATTAATTTCTTTGTATTTTTAGTAGAGGCAGGGTCTCATTCTTCCTCAGGCTGGTTTCAAACTCCTGACCTTGAGTGATCCTCCCGCCTGGCCTCCCAGAGTGCTAGGATTACAGGCGTGAGCCACCCCACCCGGCCGAGAGTTGTTTTTTTTTTAAAGAATTTTCCATCGCTTCTCTGCCTTTTGGCTAAGATCAAGTGGGTGTAAAAAAGAATTTTCCTATTTTTTTTCTGGTAAGCTTGCTTTTTTAATTCAACATGATATCTTGAGGATTATTCCTATAGGTATAATCAATTGTTAAATACAATGTTAGCAATAATATATAATCCAATTATATATATGTGTAATATGTGTGTGTATACATAACATACCCAAGATTACTAACTTTCGAAATTGTGTCATGTCTTTCGTTCTCTTAAAAGTGTCTTTCAAAGAGCAGAATTTTTTAATTTTAATGAGTCCAATTTATTCTTTTTTTAATAGATTGAGCTTTTGGTGCAAACCTAAGTATTTCATAGTTTTTGGTGCTATTATAATGATACTTTTTAAAATTTCCATTTTCAATTGTTCATTGCTAATATACAGAAATACTATTGATTTTTATATATTGACCTTGTATCTTCAACCTTGCTAAGTTCCCTTCTTAGTCCTAGTCACATTTGTAGATTCTTTGAGATTTTCTACATAGATAATTACATGGTTTACAAATGAAGACACATTTACTTTTTCCATTCCAATCTGTACATCTTTTATTTCTTTTGCTGACTTTATTGGACTGGCTAAAAGCTCCAGTATGATTTTGAATAAAAGTGATAAGGGTGCACATTCTTATCTTATTCCTGATTTTAGGGAGAAACAGTCTTTTACAATTAAGTATGATGTTATAACAGCTATGAGAGTTTTTGTAGATATCCTTTATCAGGTTAAGAAAGTTTCCATTCTTAATTTGCTGTGAGTTTTTATCATCAATGAGTACTGATTTTGTCAGTTGTTTTTTCTGCATGTATTGAGATCATACAGTTTTTCTTCTTTAGTCTGTTGATAAGGTGAATTACACTGATTGATTTTCAAATGTTGAACCAGCCCTTGCATTTCTAGGATAAAGCCTACTTGGTCACAATGTATAAACTTTATATATATATATAGTTGGATTTTATATAATTGCTAAAATTGCATTGAGTTTCTGTGCCCATGTTCATGAGTGGTATTAGACATTGTTTCTGTTTTCTCCACCTCAGCCTGTTCTCAAATGGGTTTCCTCGGAATGGCTCCTCCTCCTGGTGCCCAGCTGAGGCTGTGGGAAAGGATGCCCAGGAGGAGGAAGAGGAGGAGGAGGAAGAGGAAGACCAAGAGGAGGAGGAGGAGGAGGAGGGGGTGGTGGAGGTGGAGGAGGAAGAGGAAGAAGAAGAGGAAGAGGAAGAGGAGGAAGAGGAGAAAAAAGTAGAGCTATTACACTCTCCAGGCACTTTGTCACCAGACCTCATGGAATTTGAACGGTGTGAACAACTGGGTGGGGAACTCCCTTCTGTGGGGAAGGGGACAGAGGTTCCAGCTGGGGTGTGCTGTAGCCTGGAGGCATGACTCAGACCAGGCCCTGAATGGAAGCTCCAGGATTTTCCTATAGGAGGGGCTTGGGGATGAGATTGGTAGAGGTGCTAGAGAAACAATCTCAAAGCTACATTTGTACTGCACATACACTGTTTTTACTTAAACTGGATGTTTATTTGGGGTGCCTGGGGGATTGATGGTGATTATGAGGGATAAATCTCGCCCTCGCCTCCCCCAACACCCCCACACCACCCTCCACAACTCTGGCTGGTCTCACAGTGAGACACACGGGGCACGGCTGGCTCAGACACCCCCGGCACTGCCTCCTCCACAGACTCAGGCCCCCTCAGCCGCCGTGGTGGCTTCCAGAGGTGTTGGCCCACCAGGAGGAAGCTCACCCCACAGCTGAAGGCACAACTTGCAGCCCCCAGATTTAATTTCTCGTTAAGTCTAAAGCAGGAGTCATAGCATGCCTGCACATTCACGGGCTCAGAACTTTAAGGAATTTTCCCGTGGGATGAGGCACGAGCCGGCCACACTTCTCCCCTCCTATAAGGGCAGGGAGCGTCACGTCACCGGGCACTGGCAGGACTCGGGGAGGGGCCTCAAAAGCCCAGATCTGTGTCCTCCACGGCTCCCAAGACGGCTCTGCTCTCTAAGGCTCAGCCCCTGGCGGCCGTGGCCTAGGCTGGGAACGGAATCCAGACGAGACGGCTTCGGGAGGGGGCTTCGACCACGAGCCTCAGGCCTGAGAGATGGCGCCGCTTCCGTTCCAGGTATCTCAACTTTTACAAGCAGACGATGGACCTTCTGACCGGCAACGGCATCGTCTCCTCGCAGGAGGTGACGCTGCCCATCGTGTCCGCGGCCATCTCCCACCTGTGGCAGAACCTGTCGGAGGAGAGGAAGGCCAGCCTGCTGCAGGCCTGGGCGCAGATGCAGGCAGGCGCGGCGCAGGAGCCGGCCCGGCCCGAGGGCAGCGTGAAGGACAGCGGCGTGGACAGCCAGGGCGCCAGCTGCTCGCTGGTCTCCACGCCCGAGGAGGTGAGCGGGCCCCCGCCAGCGGGGACCAGGGCCGCGCGGTTGGCGTCTGACGTGCCGTCTGGGTGCCGGCTCACGCAGGTTTCTGATTTTCTCAGCATCATCTCCGTGACCCCGGAATGGTGTTCCTTTTTCTCCTGTTGGTTTCCTGGCCTTTTCGTGGGTATCAGAGGAGAGAAGGCTCAGGAGGCTGTCCCTGTCGCACTCCTTTGGCAGCCAGTGACTCGGTTGTCAAACCGTGAAGCAATGTAGCGCTCCACAGCGGGGAGGTCCAGGGCAGGGCCCAGCAGGCCACACGGCCCTGCTGGGGTCCTCCCTTCCCTCTGCCCATCCTTCCCCGCCTGCCCACTCCCTACTCCCCGCCCCTGTGGCTGTGGAAGGGCAGCTGGAGCAATAGAGCCATCCTTCCGCTGCCTTGACATAGCATAAAAAACGATCTCCTATGAAGCCTCTTTCTTAAGGGCCAAGAACTTTTCCAGAAACTTTCACCACCCCTCCTTCCCTCTCATTGGCCAGAACTGGCCAGATTGCCAGCTTACTGGACCAGTGACCGGCAGTCGAGAGAGGCTCACCTTTGGACCAATCAGGTCCAGTCCCTGCAAGGCGGTCAGTTTTTTTCCCCCAAGGGTACCACGACCTCTCAGTGAAGAGAAGGCAATGACGACGACAGGGTCTGTAATGCATTGCTCCGCATTTGAGGGCACTGGTTAGGACGGCCATGGTCTGCAAGGCAGAACATGGGGTGGCATTAGCAGTCGCCCTGCAGTGAGATATAAGTGGGCCCACCGCTGCTCTTGCGGAATTAGGGGAGCCTCAGAAGATTGCTGCTGCTGCTGCTACGCAGGCCAAGGCTTCCCTCGCTCCTCTAGTGCCAGGGCAGGCCATTCTTTGCTATCGTCACCCCTTGTGCTTTGCAGGACATTTAGCAGCCTAGTAAATGACACCTCCTTGCCCTGACTTCGCAAAGGCCCCTCGGTGGGTGGTCGCTTTGAGGAGATGGCCATGCTAGTCTCCGGGTGTCTCTCTGTGCAGTCTCAGAGCCAGAGAGCTTCCGACTGCCTCTGCCCCTGGGGAGAGGTACGCACTGGAATGCCCCCATCCTTCTGGAAGGTTCCACAACTATCAGGCCCAAGCTTGGAGAACAACAGAGATGTCACCCAGTCCTGTCCCTCCAGTTTATAGGCCTAGCAAGCAGTGTGACTTGCGCAGGACACCCAGTTTCTGCTTCAGGGATTGTATCTCTTTCATCCCATATTCTTCTAAAATCACTCTGCCCTTTAGTCACTTGTTGATGGTCACCCCTGCATTATCTCCCCTGATGCTTCTCAACTGAATCACCTGTGGAGTTCAGTGAAAAGGCAGGTGCCTGGCTCCTACCCTAGACCCGGGGAATCAGAGTCCCTGAGGGTGGGGCCGCAGGATCTGCGTTTTTAATAAGCACCCCAGGTGGCTGATGCACGTGTGCGTAATTGGAGGGAACTCTCAGTGCAGACGTGGGCTGGTCAGTCAGCTACTGTCTTAGCCCCTCCTCCACGCAGTCATCAGTCCACCAGACTGTGGTTTCTGATCTGTTTCTCCTCTAATGTTGGGTCCACCATGAGAAGATGTGAGTTCTCCTCCATAATGGTTCAGGCATAGCCAGACAACTGGTAGCCAAAGACCTCATAGAGCAGGCATGTGTGAAAGGGTGGCCAGGCCAGGTGTCTTTATAGCCCCAGAGTGCCTAGCCTTGGAGTCTCACACAAAGAAGACAAAAGGAAAATATAGGCATGCGCTGCATAGCAATGTTTTAGTCGGTGATGTGTCACATATACAAGGGTGGTCCCATGAGATTATAATGGGCCTACATTGAAACCTGATATATGGCACTTGACGTTGGCATTGCAGATCAAATAGGGGAAATGATTAATGTTCAGTAATGGAACTGGGACATTTCATTTCCATATGAAAAAATATATATATACTATCTAGGTTTGTGTAAGTGTACTCTGACATTCACACAATGACAAAATCACCTAAGGACACATTTCTCAGAATGCATCATCATTAAACCACGCATGACTGTATATACCAAATGCCTGAGCAATTCCATCAAATTCTGACTGTGTGAGCATCGGCCAGCGTGAACACTTTCTCAAAGGAGCAGATCCAAAGAGAAAGCATGCATAAGCTAGTGTCCCCCACATCCTGGAAACAGCTTGTCTGGACTGTTTTCAGGGAGGGCTGTGGGCTGATGTTCTGGTGTTAAGGGAAGCTAGCAGCAGATTCCCTCAGCTGTGCCCAGGAGCAGGGCTCCGCCTGCACCGCCGTGCCCACGTTTGGGCCATGCCATGGCTGGGTGATAAGGGAAGCGGAACAGAGAATGCTCATGCCTCAGGCAGGGACAAAGCCACAATTACTCCTGCTGTGGCCTCTGAATCAGCTGTGGTGAACCCGCTGCAGCTCCTGGCCCACCTGGAGAGGTTCTACTGTGGAACAGTTGAGTTAGAGGCCAGCACCTGGACTCGGGGTCAGGTGTGCCTATAAGGCACCAGACAGTTCTGTTTCAGTTCTAAGAGGCAAGGCCCAGTAAGTGAAGGGCCACAGAGCCTGGCCTAGGGTTCCCCTCCCAGGCTGGCTTGAGAGAGGGGTTTGCAGGTGTGAGGACAATGTGTGGCCTACAACTTTGGTAGGCTGATGGGTTGAGGACAGGAATTTAGGTCCTGGGTCCCTGTCTCAGGCCTGCTGGGGAGGAATGTGCAGCTGATGGGCTTCTGGGCCAATGTACACGTGAGCACAGGCCTTTCCTTGGCCCCTTTCCTGGTTATCTTTGAAATGGCCAAAGAGATATCAAGTAGGACACCAGAAAATGTCCAGAAAACTAGGAGGAGGACCAGAGTCCCAAGGGATTCAGTTCTGGGGAAACAAATTGAAAGAAGACGAAAAGGCCAGACAGCAGCCCTCTGGGGAAGAGCCATGTGTCCCAGGGAGGGGTGAGGTGACACCCTGTCAGTACCTGCCAGCGCCCACCAACACGGAGCCAGAGAACTCCCTCGCCTCCCCTTGCAACAACCGCCAATATAAATGGAATATCAGATAAAGTAAAGCATGCCCAGTTGAATTTTTAATACAGAAATGTCTCAGGCAATGTTTGAAACATTCTTATGTTAAAAAATTATTCATTCTTTATCTGAAATTCAAAGTTAACTTTTATTTGCTATACCTGGCAATCCTAAGTGTAAATCATGTTTCTGTAGCACATTTAATATTCTTTAACAAATGAGGGAAAAGCAGAATGAAAAACTGTCTAAATAGCAAGATTCCAAATTTGGAAATATATGATAAACTATGCCTGGGGAAGTGACTGGAGGGGGAAATGGATCAATGTGTCAACAATGGATATCTCATTGTTTCTCAGTGATTCTTACTTGCTTTATCTGTTTCTATTTCCCGGAATTTCTACAATGAATGTGCATTTCCTTTCTAGAGCAGATAATGTTCAACAACAGCTAACATATTTAGTCATTATTATGTGCTAAGTGGTTCACATGTATTTTCTTACTTAACTCTTGCTGCAGCCCTATGAGTAGGCACTGCTGTGATTCCTGTTTTATAGAAGAGAATTCGAGAGATGAAATCGCTTGTCCCATGTCACACAGCTAGTGACTGGCAGGGAATCAACCCCCATGAAGCCTAACCCAGAGCCTTTCCCAGCTGTAAACTGAGGCTCTGGCCTGTTACATCTTGCCTGAGCTCCCACCTGCTTTAGCAAGAGGAGACACAGTCCCCAAAGCTTCCTGTCCCTCTCAGCCACCTCCAGGGTTGACAGTTTGTCCTGGGAAATCCAGAGCTTAGTAATTCAGACCCTGGGAAGATCACTGAGCAGAAGCCCCAGGCTGGGACCCGGCTCGGGCACACGTGCCCTCTGCCTTCCACTCCGCTCTCCCCAGCAGCCGAGCACAAGTGTCAGACTGTTAAGTTATTTCTGACGCATGCAATTCTGTGCTTTCTTTCAGATCCTTTTTGAAGATGCCTTCGATGTGGCAAGTTTCCTGGACAAAAGTGAGGCTCCAAGTACATCCAGCTCCAGGTGAGGAAGAGGGTGTGAGAAGTGTGTGCGAGTGTGTGAGTGTCATGTGTGAGTTCGTGTGCACCCCTGCGGGGGTGTCTAGTCTCCTCCACAGCTCCCAGATGGGTGCACAATTCAGTGGATGTTCTTGGGGATCCACTTTTTTCTGTCATTGGAAATGGGCTGGTCCTAGGATTGTCCTGGGCATGTTATCATCTGGGGCATCCTTAGAGCAGAAACTTCTTCTGTCCTAACTGAAGGCCATTGTCTTAAGTGAAATAACTCAGAGACAGAAAGTCAAATACCACATGTTGTCGCTCATAGGTGGGAGCTAAATAATGAGTGCACGTGACAGAGAGCGAGGAATAATAGACACAGGAGACTCAGAAGGACGGGGGAGTGGGAGAGTGGGATGGTGGGAAGGGGTGTGGGATGAGAAATGACCTAATGGGCACTACACATGCTAATCAGGTGAGGTTTACACAAAAAGTCCAGACTCCACCATTACCTGATATATCCATGTAACAAAACTGCACTTGTACCCCCTAAATCTATATAAAAAATTTTTAATTAAAAAAAGACAATAATAATTCTTCCATCCTGGTGCAGGGCTGGGACACACCAGATTATCAGCTCCAGTGTGTGGAAAGGCTTCTGGTCACTTTCTCAGTGTGTCTTAGTCCTGCTCATCCCTGCTAGGGCTGCTATCTCCCTGCTCTCAGTCCATTCTGATACTACATATCATAGACTGGTGGCTTATAAACAACAGAAATTTCTCTCTCCTGGTTCTAAAGGCTGGGAAGGTGCCAGCAGATTCAGCGTCTCTCAGGGGCCTGCTTCCTCTCAGATGGCATATTCTGGATATAACCTCGCATGGTGGAAGGGACAAGGAATCTCTCTCTTGTATAAGGGCACTAATCCCATGCATGGGGGCCCCACCCTCATGACCTAATCACCCCCCAAAGGCCTCACTTTCTAATACCATCACCATGGGGGTTTCAGCAGAAGAGTTTTTGGGGGACACAACATTCAGTCTATAGTACCCAGAGTCGGGCAGCCTGTGGGTGGGTCACAGCAGTCAATCTTGGAGAAGTGGGCAGGAGCTCTGAGGCATGGAGAACATGGAAGCTGGCCTGTGCCCTGGGCCTGGATGGGTCTCTGAGTTATGCAGAGGGGGAAGCTGCAGTTCACGGTGCTGATGGCAGTGGATGTGGCAGGAGGGAAGAAGGGATGGCCGGTCCCGTGAAGTGGGAAGACACAGAATAGTATCTGGAAAATTTTAAAACAAGAAGCAGCTTGACTGACTCTGTCCCTAAGGGGCATTTTCTGAGCGAGAGCTAGTTTAGGACTCAAATTCCCTTGCTGCTTTGCTTGAAAAGCTGTAGTCTTATGCCTGAAGGGACAGGTCCTTCTGATACCTGTGCTGGTGTCACAGCTAAAAGAAGCCTGGACATTAGTTTTTCTGCATTGGGAACAAGGGTGACATTTGTCCTCGTGAGCCCAGCGAATATCTCCATTGTCCTCTGGATGGTAGCCTGGGCTCCCGGTTGCCGAGAAGCCTTGGGGCCACAGCCCTCGGCAGAGCTTCAGTCAAACCAGACATCAGCGTTTGTTCCTCCCTTCCTCCTGCCCCACCCAGGCCTAGACACACTTGGGGAAGAGATGGGATTGCTTTGTCCTCTCCAAAACTGTGTTCAGAGTTTCATTTTGCTGAAACTGGCTGGAAGCAGACATTCCTATTTCTGCTCTAGGGTTGGGCTGCAAAGACAACTTTGTCGAGAAGCTGCCAAAGTGTACTTGCCAAGCAGTATTTAGAACTGCTTACCTTACCTTACCCTGCTCATAGAACAAAAAAGCAACCTATCAAAAATGGTCTTTTCTCCTTTCCCTAGAAGAGGTAGGGGTTGCTGCCAGAGGGTTCCTAAGCTGACTGTGGGACCTCCTCCCAGGAGGAAGTGAGGTCAAAACGCTGGCTGTCCTGCACAGCTCACAGCCGCTGTGCCCTAAGGCCCCAGTCACATGGGGATTTCCCCTTGTCCCAGAAAGAAAACAGGCCTCCTTTCTGCACCAGGGATTGAGTTCCAGTTAGGCTCACTGAGCAGGGGCATCTTAGGGGATTGAACTCAAAATGTGCAGTGTATGTCCTGAGTGGCCTCAGCAGCCACCGGTGGAACCAGAAATGCAGGGGATCGTTGGGGGAGGTTGACTCCGAAGGGTAGAGGAAATCTTGCTCCCTTTTTCCAGAGGCCACAGCTGAGAATACTAAATTAGGGAACAAGAGCCAGTCTCACCATAATCTCGATTTTTCCAGAGGGACACAGACATGACGTTTGAGCAGAGGCAATGCAAATCTTTCAAGAAGAGATCCAGGCTGTTCGAGAATTTTAAAGTGCTTAGTTCACACTGTAATCCAGATATTTTATCAGGGATGGGACGCGGAAAGATTAGGATCCTGAACATTTGCTGTCTCTTCCTTCTTTCTGTTGTCAGTTCAATGTTTGCCAGCTGCAACGCAGAAAATCCAGAGGAAAACTTTCAGCTCTATATGCAGATCATCGATTTTTTTAAAGGACTTTGTTGTGTTAACGCTCAGTTAAAACAGGTAGGACAGAGCAGAGTGCGGTGAGACCTCTGCCCACCTCCCTTAGGATGGCAAAATGGGCTCTTGAGGGGGCCCCCGAGGGACCTCACCCCAATCACACCCTGGGGTGCCACTGGCAGAGACATCCTTTCATTCTCCCTGGCCTACTCCATGGATAGTCAAGTGCAGCCTGATACATCCTGTACAATAGAAGACATCTGGGGAAACTGAGGAAAGAGACAGAGGGATGTCCTCAAGGGCGGACCTGGACTGGGAGCCCTTCGAAGCTGGGACCTGACCCCAGGGGCTGGCTCTTAGCAGGCTTTTATTTGTAAATGTTGTGTGAACTGGTGATGACATCTTTGCAAAAGGCTGGGCGGTTTCATCATCTTCTGAAACCCCAGGGTAATATTTACTGTCAGCTTTTGGAGGATATTAATTTCTGCTTCCAGAAAACTGACTGTGCCACTGATGGTGACGTGAGTAGTGGGGTCCTTGGTTAGGGGGTCCACTCCTGGAAGCTTTCATGGGGGCGTGGCTTATGCCTGAGCCACCAAGGTGACAGGCCCTTTCAGGCCCTTTCTCTACTAATATAGCAAAATACACAACTGTTTATTTTAAAAGGCAAGCTATAATAATAGCAAATGTTTGTCTAAAAGTAATTAGGACACCTGTTCGGTAGGCTGAGGTGTAACTTGACCCTTTTCTCACTAATTCTTCATTTCCCCCTGCCGGGACCACTTTGAATCCCCCCTTGGACTGAAGAGCCCTTCCCTGCAGCTTGTCCCCGACTCCAGCCAATCTTTGGGCGACCGTTCCTTAGAGAAGCTGTCCCCACTTTCTTTTGGACGTGGTTAAATTCGTCTCCTTTTCCGAGACTTTGAGAAGATTATAAGGACAGCTTGCGTTCTCTCCTTCCTTTCTCCACATATGGCAGAAAAGAGAGAAGCAGCAGAGATTAGAGTGTCCGTATAGAGCAGGGCCCCCAAGAACCGCCTTGGTGCCTACTAGAAATCCAGGGTCATGGTGCCTCAAGGTTCCCACTGAGTGTCGTGAGAGCGGGGCCCAGGAATCCGTATTTTGAGCAAGCTGTCCAAGTGGCTCCGGGGCAGGAGGCCTTGGGCTTTGATAGACTCTGTTGTAAAGAGAGAAATTTCATCCCCCACCCCAGATTTTACCATCGTACAGGAAATTTCATTCCTGTCTCTACCTTTGCCATTGTCTCCTCCCTGAACAAGGCGCCCATGTGATCATCCTGGACACCACCTGACCTGACACTCTCTGACTCCCTTTCCCCGCCCCATAGGGAAAGCCTGGAGAAGCAGGAAAGGTCTGGTGTGCAGAGGTCGTCCCCTGACCTGGATGTCACCCTTGGGACCAGGTCCCACATTCGTTAGAAGGTTGGCTGGGGTTAGGGATGCTGCCTGTGGCCCGCTGGGATCAACCCTGATCTGCAGGGATAACACATGACAGAGGTCATTTTCTGCTGGGGTGGGGACAGACAGGAAGAGCAAAAACCCAGGAACATACTTTTAGGGGGAGAAGTAATGGAGACTCCTAAGAGGTTGGCTGGGGTCATTTTAAAGGGAATGAGAAACCCTTGCTAAGCAAACAGTGCTACTTTTTAAAAAATTATCTCCTAATAGGTACCCCATGTATATGTCATAAAACTCAAAACTCATCAAAAGATATACAATGGAAACTTAGTCTCTCTCCTACCAGTGTCCCTGGCTTGCTACCTGGTACCCTCCCGCAGAGGAACTGCCACGATCAATCTCTTGTGCACTCATCCAAGGATGTTCTGCAGATATTTACGTATTTTTTCAAATACAAATAGTAGCCTACTAGATACATTGCTTTGCACTTTGCACTTTTTAAAAAATATATCCCACAGATAGAGAGCTGTCTCCTTTTATTAAAAAAAACAGCTGCATGGTGTTCCATTGGTGGGTGCACCACAGTGTCGTTCACCATCTTCTATTGGGCACTTGGATAAAGCTTTAAGATTTCCCCTTTCTTATGGGATCCTGGAAATTCTCAGGATAGGAAAGAAGCTAGTCCTACTATATCATTTCTAGAGGTCACAGAGTGTTGGGTCGAGTGAAATGGAAATGGGACTGACTGTGTCCACTGTGTCCTTACTTCCTGGCCAAAGCTGGAGATGAAAGTGCAGCTGAAGAGATGTGGGGTAGAGACTGGAGAAGGCAGGCATGCCCCAGATTCGGGGGCCTTCCTATCTGCCTGGGGCCTAAAGCCTTTGGGTAAAAGGAAACCTCTTCCCCCTGTGTTTTGCAGGAAGCAGCCCTTCCCATTGACGATGAGATGCTCATGTTGAGGTGCATGGAGACCTTTGACGATGACGATTTATAATGCAGAAAGGCTGAGAGGGGAAGAGATGAGTGAGGGTGGGCGGTTCTCAATTTTGAATGTTAGTAGCTTAGATTGTACCTGCCATGGCCTCTGGGACTATTTGGAATGGGCTTTCCCAGAAGCATTGTGATGGTTTTAGTTTCTGATTATTATAAAGCATAAGAGAAACCTGGCCCCGTGTCAGTCTTTTGGGGCGTTTGGTATAAGGGACTGGCCTGCTCCAGGGCGTGCATCCACTGTTCTCCTACTATGGGTGTACCAGGTGAGCTGAGGCGCAGGTCACAGGCCTTTCAGGAGGAGGACAGGCAGGATCTGTCTCTGGAGGTGGCACAAGACCAGGTTTCAGCACATCCAGGGCACAGGGCATTGCCCTGGTGGGTTCTACAGAGTTCTACAGCTGCCTTCTCTAGGATCCCAAGAGAGTGCTGACGTCCACCCTGTGCTACAGGACAGCTGGGTGGAACCAGACACATCTGCTGTTCTTGGTAATAGAAACACCTGCCCGGGAGCCACAGTGAGATCCCGAAGTCCCAAGCATTTCTTGTGAGGTTTCTGGGCAAAGGTTGCATAAGCCTCCCTGGGCTAACATGCTGGCAAGTGTGGGGCTGAGTTCTATGTGTCAATCTGGCTTGGCCATGGCACCCAGAAATAGGGTCAAACATTATTCTAGACGTTCCTGTGAAGGTATTTTTAGATGAGATTAACATTTAAATCAGTAGACCTTGAGTACAGCAGATGACGCTTCCAATCAGGTGAAGGCCTTAAAGGAAAAAGTCCAACCTCCCTGGAAGAAGAGGGATTCTGCCAGCAGCTGGCCTCTGACTCAAACTGCAGCTCTCGCCAGCCTGCGGCCCACCCTGCACTTTCCAGACTTGTACTTCCACAGTCGCAGGGGCCCATTCCTTACGCATCTCCTTCTCTTTCTGTGTCCACACACACACACACACACACACACACACACACCCTCTGTTGGCTCTGTTTCTCTGGAGAACCCCGAATATGCTGGTGTGCAGAGGGAATGGGTTTGCCTGGCACTGTATAGTGTACAAGTCATAAGAACAACCTCTCCCCTGACATGCAGGTTACGTTTTAGGATCCAAACCCGGTGTGTCTGATCCAAAGCCCCAGCTGTCACCGTGCTGTCCTGCGATGCACCAGCTGATCCTTGAGGACTCCCCCTGGGAATAGCAGGGGATCGGAGCTTTCCCTAGCACTTCACAGCTTACGTATGCCCAGACCCAGGGGGCAGGTGGAGGCTCTGCTGGTGGCCGGGCAGGGGTAGCCTGAACTCATGTTGGAAAGAAAGGAAAGAGGGACTGCAGGCCCCAGGTCAGCCACAAACCCAGCTGAGTGGGAAAGAAGAAATGAGGCTTTACAGACGGGCCTGCACACAGTAGGCCCTCAAGCAATGTGAGCCAGCTCTAGCCAGCCCCTTTGTGCCAAGCCCCACCCCGGTGCCGTTTAGTCCAAGGCTGCGACTTTGCTCCTGGTGCAGTGTGTGCCAGGGCCGCAGGTCAGAGTGGACCTCAGCAGGATGCGGAGGTGTCCCTGCTCCTCACAGCCTTGTGTGGGGTGATGCCCCCACCTCCAGGCCTCAGCCTCAGTGGCCCTCTGCCCCTCTCCCCCACTCCAGCAGGGCTTGATGGACATAAGCACAAGCTGGGGTAGATTTATTGCATAAATCACCCTCACAGGTTCTCGTTCCGCTGCCCCCGGCGGGGCTCTCCCACCAGGCGGGTAGCCTCCCATATCTTGCCCATGCCTTCCCCCCTCAGGCAGTGCTATGTCCTGCAGGGTTCTGCAGAGACACAGCGTGGCGGGATAGAGACAGAGACATCGAGATTTATTTTAAGGAATTGGTTCCCACAATTGTGAGAACTGCACGTCTGAAATTTGTAGGGCAGATGGGCAGGCTAGAAACTCAGGCAGGAGTCGATGCCGTAGTCTCGAGGCAGAATTTCTCCTCCTGGCCGGGCGTGGTGGCTCACTCCTGTAATCCTAGCACTCTGGGAGGCCGAGGCAGGAGGATTGCTTGAGGTCAGGAGTTCGAGACCAGCCTGAGCAAGAGCGAGACCCTGTCTCTACTAAAAATAGAAACAAATTATCTGGACAATTAAAATATATATAGAAAAAATTAGCTGGGCATGGTGGCACATGCCTGTAGTCCCAGCTACTCAGGAGGCTGAGGCAGGAAGATTGCTTGAGCCCAGGAGTTTGAGGTTGCTGTGAGCTAGGCTGACGCCACGGCACTCTAGCCTGGGCAACAGAGTGAGACTCTGCCTCAAAAATAAATAAATAAATAAATAAATAAATAAATAAATAATGTCTCCTCTCGAAAACCTCAGTTCGCTGCTATGGCCTTCAACTAGTTGAGTGTGCCCCACCCACGCAATCAAGGGCAACCTCCTTACTGTGAGGCTGAGGGATGGTAGATGTTAACCACAGCACCCCCACAGATAAGTGTTTGATGAGATAACTACTACTGTAGCTTGGCCAACCTGATGCATACCCCTTGGGGACTTTTATGTTGTTTCTATAACAGCTCCCAGGGAGGCCGGGCAGCCAGCATTACCTCCATTCAGCAAATGAAGAAACAACAAATTTGGCTGAAGCCCAAGACCAATTAACAGAAAAGAACCACGGATCCCCTCACCTCCAACTATCTTCCCCCAACACAAGTTAGTGAGTGGGGAGCATTTCTGTTGTTTTAAGGAGAAAGACACAGAAAGCTCCAGTCTGCCTAATTCTTCAGAACCAGGACATGGAAACATGAAGCCACTCTTGCACCATGTGGCCACACGCACCACCTCTAGGTCACGGCTGTGATGCCGGGACCCCGGAGGTCGAGGTGGAGGCAGAAGGGACAAGCACGGACTGGAGGAGGGAAGCTGGAGCCCTCGGGCTCCGACAGATCAACGTGTAAAGAGCGCAGACTGTGCGACTGTGTGGGCGGGGCGATGCCTGGGCTGAGCCTGACTCTAGCTTGGGTGACCCAGTTCCACATCACGCTGATGACATCAGGCCAAGCGCCCCATGCCTGTCCCGTCAATTAGCTCTTGTCCACCAGCTACTGGGGGGAGGGGGCACTTCTCCAACATGGACTCTGAACAAAACAAGCCCTTGTGCTTTTATGCTAATGTCAGAAATCTGTCCCTTCTACATAAGCTTCTCACAAAACTGCCTTGTCCCTGAAGCTCTGAAACCACGGGTTCTTACAGAAAAGGTACAGCTCAGGGAAGCCGGAGAGGCTTATCCAGCACAGGGACCCAGAGGTCCTCTCCTGCTGTGCATCCTGCTGTGGCTCCCTGGTGACAGCACATTACGGGAATAAAGCACAGGGAGACACGCTGGGAAAACTGGGGAGAACACAGCGAGCATTCTGAAGTGCTGGAGGTGTCAACCAAAGGAAAAGAAATAAAGGGCTGAATTGGACAGGATTTGAAGAGCTACCGGGGCAGAGAAGGGGCAGGAGGGAGGACGGGCCTGCTCTTGACTGGTGTGAGAGTCATCAAGCTCTTCTAGAGCAGCTGAGCCCAGGTCCCGGGTCTGTGGCATATGTATTATAGCATTTTATATAAGCTGGACCCTATTGTAAAGTTTTCTGGCAGCAAAAGAAACAGAGATAGAGTAGGGCCAAACAACGTGGCTTTATTGTGCACTCCCGGACGAGGTTCACGGGTCACAAGAGAGGGGGGCCCGAGAAGTCGCACCCGTTTGAAGGGGGTGTGGGCCTTTATACTGTTTGGGGAAAACCAGAGACTTTTAGTGGGAAAAGCTGGGGCTTTTCTATTGTGACCTTTGGTAGTCATTGAGAAATAGGAGGGGCTGGTGGTATTTGAGGAATCCAGGAGCCAAAACTTTCTTATCAGGGTGGACATCTGGGTGTGGTTGTTCTCAGTGGGGCCCGGCAGTTTGTCCTGGGAGGGTCTGGTCTCATGAGCCTTTTCTTTTTTGATCTAGGGAGGTGAGAAGGGCCTGCCACCAGCCTTACACCTATTACTTTAAGCCACTCTGCCACATACAAAGATCAGACTTTTTTTTTAAGACAGTAGAAATAACAGCATATAGGCCTAATATAGACCTATATGCTGGCATAAATTATTAAAAGAAAGAAAATTTGATGATGCAAGAGGGGAAACCTGCATTGAAATCCTTTAGTGGGATTCGGGGAGCAGCCTCTGGAACATGCGGAGGAGCCAGCTTTAGGGAGGGACCAGGGCTCATTCCTCTAACAGGAGGGGAAGCTGAGCACAAGCACAGAAGCTGGAAGTGGAGAGGTGCAGCTGTTGGTACAAGTCCTCTTCTGATTGCTTGTCTACAGATTTCTCAGTGAAATAAGCAGCTGAGAAGCAGGATCAGGATGGAGGTGGAAGGGGTTTTAGAAGACGGAAGAGAGCGTGCAGTGGGCTTGGGAAAGGTGGCCTGCCTGTCAGGCAGCCTTGAGGGCCACCCGCATGAAGTCCATGGTCATGAATCTAAAACCAGTCAGCTCGGTTGTGTGGTTTCTCCAGCGATGTTCAACCACACGGGTGCAGGCACAGAGTAAGTGAAGAATTGTTTCTCATCCATGTTAAGGCTTTGCCAAGAGAGTGTGACGAAGAGAGAGCAGACAGAGGCATTAAGAATGCAAGAAGGTGATTATTGCGACTAACCATAGAATGGAGACTGGCTAAGGAGGGAAAAGAGGAGAAGAGGGAGGTGGGAGGATGGTAGATTCAGATTCTGGCAGGTTAAAAGGTTACTGGACTTGGGAGACTAGAAGTACTGAGCTGGAAAAACAGGTGGTGGTGGTCAGAGAATTGCTTGAAATTGAGGATGGTAGGAGACACAGCTATTGGTAATCCCAAAGCCTAAACAGAGATAGGGCCACAGAATGAGCAACTGAGATAAGCAAAGTACCAATTACCATGGAGCTCAAGGAACCGGGAGCCCAGGGTGTGGGAGCCATAGCTCTGTGGCTGTGAAGTCAACAACTGTTAAGACAGGATTGTTGGAAAGACGGACAGTAACATCCTCAGGGAAGAAGGGTCTATAGATGCCAACAACAAAAAGGCACATAGGGTAGAAAATCTGATGGTGTGAGGTTCAAAGCAAAAGCAGAGTAGAAAGGTCCAGTAGGATCTTGAATTAAAGCTCTGCCCCATTCCTCACTATCCTGAAGTAAAGTATTAATTTTTGTTTGTTAATCAGCTTCCAGTAGAGTTTTGCAAAGGTTACATTTCACACACATATATTATCTAACTATACAGCAAAAACAAAAAAGTTTAGAGGAATATAACTCATCACAGATTACATAAAAATAATTGTCAATTTTTTTGTGGGCTAAGACAGCAAACTACCTTCTAAGAACAGATTGGATACATTATAAAATCAATACAAAGTACTTATATTAGGAATAAAAATCTTTTTCAAAAAAGCAGTGTTGACTTCGAAACTTTGTCACCAAATGGTGAAAAAAAAATACACGACTTTTCACTAACTAAGGATATATGCAAGGAAGGTATGTTCTTTGAAGGCAAGGACAGTGTAGACTCTGGGCAGGGTATTGAGTAGTATAGAAGCCAACAGGTAACCAGGAAACGGTACTATCAGTGGGAATGGTCTCAGCTTCATGGGGAGAAAATTTATAGTCAATAAAGTGGATTTTAAAGGTACACCAATTTCCCAAAGTATAAAAGATCTAAAGGTTTGTTTTCTTTTTTAAATTTTTTGTAGAGATAGGGTCTTGCTATGTTGCCCAGGCTGGTCTCTAACTCTTGGGCTCAAGCGATCCTCCCACTTTGGCCTCCCAAAGTCCTAGGAATGACAGGCATGAGCCACTGAGCCCAGCCTGTGGCTGATTTTCTTAAGGAACTGTTGCCGTACTATAAAGTGAATGCTATGATCTGAATGTTTGTGTCTACCCAAAATTCGTATTTTAAAATCCTAACCTCCAAGGTGATGGTATTAGGAGGTGGGGTCTTTGGGAGATGAATAGGTCACGGGCAGGGTCTTCATGAATGGAATTAGTGCCCATATAAAAGAGGCCCCAGAGGGATCCTTTTCTCCTTGTGCCATGTGAGGTTACAGTGAGACCTTGGCCGTCTATGAGGAAGTAGACCCTCACCAGACACTAATTCGCCAGTGCCTTGATCTTGGACCTCCCAGCCTCCAGAACTGTGAGAAATAAATTTCTGTTGTTTATAAGCCATTCGGTTTAGCGTATTTTGTTACAGCAGCCCAAACAGACCAAGACTGTAACCAGTACAGTAGATCCCCTTATCTGCAGAGAATGCATTCCAAGATGCCCAGTGGATGTCTGAAAATCAAGGATAGCACCGAACCCTATATATACCGTTTTTTCCTACACAGATACAGACCTAAAGAAAAAGCTTAATTTATAAATTAGACACAGTAAGAGATTAATAAGATAGAACAATTATATTAATATTTTAAGTAAAATAAGAGTTACTTGAACACAAGCACTGAGATACCATGACAGTTGGTCTGATCACCAAGGCCACTAGTGACTACCAGGCAAGTTTCATCTACAGCGTGCTACAGTAGACCAAGGATGAGTCGGGTCCCAGGCAGGACAGAGCAAGATTTCATCGGGCTATTCGGAACAACATGCAATTTAAAACTTATGAATTGTTTATTTCTGGCATTTTCCATTTAATATTTTCAGGCCTCGGTTGACTGCAGGTAACTGAATTCAGAGAAGGAGAAACTGAGGATAAAGGGGGACTCGTGTATAGAATTTTTAACCAGGGACTGTAGTAGGTTGAGTAATGTTTCCCAAAGATATCCATATCCTAATCATCAAAACCTATGAATGTCACCTTTATATGGCAAAGAGACTTTGCAGATATAACTAAGTTAAGGATCTTGAGATGGGAAGCTTGTTCTAGATTAACTTAAAAAACTTCTTTACATGGGATACCCTGAGCTACCACAGTCCTCTGTAGGAAGTTTTTGGTAGAGCCAGAGGGGAAGGCTATCTTTTTCTTTTGCCTTTGCAGTCACTGTGGAAGGCTGTACACCAGGTGTACAAGGTCAGGGCTGGACCTGCAAGAACTTCACTTCCCTTTAGCATTCTTATATGAGTCAGAAGCTTTTACAGGTATTTTCATCCTGGATCACCTTTTGGGATATTATCTGTTATGTTCCTCAATGGACTGGCTGAGCAGATTCCATCATGGGGCATCATTCGGGGCTGTTCTCAGGAGTATCGTGATCACCATGGTCCATTATATGACAGAATTCAGCTACATCGCACTCCACACCCCCCCCACCTTCACCTCTTCAACCCCTTCAAGACTGAGTTTCCTCATGTTATGTGGCAATCCTCCTTCCTCCCTGGAGCCACTGTATTTTGAGGGACAGCAACTGGAATTGTCCCAGGAGATGGGGTGGAGTCTGTTCTTCTCCCCGAGGTCCCTCACAGGCAGCTTTGGCAGCATCGGGACATTGGTTCAATACACCCCAGGAACGGCCTTCGAGATTGGCCACTCTGAACCCATCACCTGATAAAGAGAGTTGGAATTATACATCCCCACTTGTTTGAGTTTGTAACTGCATGCACTGAAGGCCATCTCCTTCTTCCCTGCCAATCTTTTCCCCATGGGCTTGTGCTTCCACCACACAGTTACTGGAGGGAATCCAGGGTCTAATGGATCTCACCTGCATTCCCACCTCTGGCTCAGTCTCAGGACTTCTCCCTTAAGAAATCCCATCAATTTTATTTTTCCACCTGGAGTAGTACTCCTGTCTATATCCCAAAGCCAAGCCTCAGGCCCCTCCTGCCCACCTGGTGACCCCTCCCACTTCCAGGGTTACTTGGATATTAAAAGAAACCTGTAGCATGAAAGGCTAGGAGCCCCAGAGGGAAGGAAACAAGGCCGAGACTACCACATCTGCACCCTGCTCACCCCTGCCTCCCCACACACACCTGTCTCTACGGTGTCTGCACACAGAGCCGGTATGCATAGATTTTCTACCCACATTAGTGACAGACATTGTACTTGGTGGAACCCCCACACCACCTCCACTTCTAACACACAAGAACACACACCCTTCCTGCCCAGCGTGATGGGAGACACGAAATCACCAAGCCTTGTAAAGTAAGCTACAGGAGCCAATTCCACCCACCCGATGCCAAGCACGGACGGGAGCATGGTGGGGCGGGGCAGGACAGCCCATGCTGGAAACAGCCTCTAGAACAATGTCAGATGTTCCCCTTCTCTGCACCCCAGCAAAATGTCTCCCCTTCCTTCCAGAGGAGGGGGTTTGGCCAACCAAGGATAGCATTCTTGATGGGGAAGGGAGTGTTGAGAGAGGACATGGATGTTATTTCTTGCTAGTAGGACCCAGTGCCCAGCAAAAGGTGAAGGCATAAGACTGAATCCCCTAGGGAAACAGCGGAAGTTTCTGGAGAAGCCCACGGTAGCAGATCCAGCTAACTTCCCAGCAGCCCGCAGTCCACTCTGGCAGACAGAGACCGGGGTCTGAGCAGGCTAAGTCCAGCCCTGCCACACCTGGACTTTGGCCCCCGGCCCTTCCTGGCCTGGAGGGGGTTGGAGCGCCAGGAACCCAGAGGAGATGCAGGACGAGGGGGCGCTCCCGCCCGGCTATGGGGGCGGCCTGAGAGGGAGGGGACAGCGAGGCCACAGGGCCACCTGCCCCCTCGGAGAAGAAGAGAACCATTCCGTCCCCTCCCTGCACACAGCCCCATCTCCAGCCCTGCCCTGGCGCAGGCCTCTCCCTCCCAACACATCAAAATGCTGCCAAGAGCGCGTGGGAAAGCAGGGAAGTGTGGCCACGGGGCCACTCTCGCCGCGCGGGGCCGGGCGCGGTGACCGGGCGGCCAGGCGGGAGCGCGCTGGCCACGGTCCCACACTTCTTTGGCTGCCACAGGTGCGGGTGGGGGTGGGGAGGGGAGGGGTGGCGGGCGGGTGCGCGGAAAGGGACGGTCCTCACATCCGGGTTTCGGAGGCGCCCGGCGGACACTCCCTCGAGGCCGCGGGCGTGCAGGGGGTGAGCGGGCTCTGGGCCGCCACGCCCGGGCCCCGCCGCGGCCAGAACGGCAGGCGCTGGAAGAAGGGCGACGTGCAGATCTTGGTGCCGACCCCCCACGGCAGGGAGTACACCTCCGAGGCCTTCAGGGTCTCCTCAGACGCATCCTGGATTTGATTCCACACCACGAGGCCTCGCTCCTCCTTACTTCCTGATGGGGGAAAGGAAGAAGTCACGGCTGGGCACTAAGGCGCATGGAGGGGACTGCAGCAGGCCTCTGGCGTCCCCTGCAGGCACCCACGAGGACTCCTCTCCCCCAACCCTCCTCTTCCTCCTACTCCAGATCTTCCCAAATGTGTCCATCTGCAGCAGCACGCAGCCTGCATGGACAGTCACCACCTTGCTTTCCACCTGCAGCTCCAGGGAGATGCCAGGGAGGTGGTCAGCATTTGGAGAGCTTCTCCTGGCTCCCTCCCCCTCTCCCTCCTCCTCCTCCTCCAAACCCATCTCCAGAATCACAGCTCAGCTCAGCTCAGCTCAGCTCGCCAGCCATTCTCTGAGCTCCTACTGTGTGGCTGACAGCATGCCCAGCACAGGGGTACAACCAAACAGGAACCCCAGAGTTTTCCTCAACTCCAGGGAGCAGGCCTGTGCACGTTTCATGCTTCTGGAATTCAGATGCATTTCACATTTGGTGGAGAGAAGCAATGTGGAAAACAGAATACCATGGAGCAGGTGCTAGCATAGAGGGCCTTACAACGGCTGTGAAGGATCCAGAGGAGAAGAGGAGATGGCCTCAGATGGCTCCTGCAAGAAGCCATCCATGAGTGGAGACTCTATGCCCCTCGCCTTAGCCTCCTCAGCACTCACAGGCTCATTGCTCCTCACAGCACTCCCTGCCCTGTGTTGTCAGTGTCTCTCATCTTGCCTCTCTCCCCCATCAGCCCGCAGATTTCTAGAAGGCTGGAGCATGTCTTACTTTTCTTTGTAGTCTCATTACATAGCGCCTGATATACAGAAAATAAGTCTCAGTAGGTTTTTTTTCTAAATGTGAATGAATGAATAAATATTTGTGTGGTCTCCCTCTCCAATTAGATTGTAGGCTGTAAGAGAGCCAGGACTGAGTCTTTTTTCTTTTGCTTCTGGTGTATTTCCCACTTTGGGGTCCTGTTATGGGCTGAATTGTGTCTCCTCCCCTACCCAAAATTCCTGTTGAAGCCCTAACCCCCAGTATGACAGAATGTGACTATATTTAGAACGGGGGCCTTTAAAGGGGTGATTAAGTTATAATGATAAAAATAGGGGGGCCCTAACCCAGTTTGACCGGTGTGTCTATTAGAAGAGTAGACTGGGACACATTGAGAGACACCAGGGATGTGAGTATTGCACACAGAGGAAAGACCAAGTGAGGACACAGTGTGAAGGTGGCCGTCTATAAGCCAAGGAGAGAGGCCTCAGGAGAAACCCGCCCAGCCCACGCCTTCATCTTGGACTTCCAGCCTGCAGAACTGTGCAAGATAAATGTCTGTTGTTTAAGCCACTCAGACTGTGGTGCTTTGTGATGACAGCCCTAGAAAACTAACATGGGCCTTACACTCCACCCAGACCCTGGGCCCAACACAGCCACAGGGGCCCAGGAGCTCTCCGGGTGGCCCAGATGCTGTCTGCCCACAGTGACAGCTCACAGGGCACAGCGAGCCCTACCTGGGATGGTGTTGTCCAGGAGAAAGCCCAGAAGTCCACCGACAAACATGCCCGTGGTGAGCAGCACCTGGATGACTTGGTCTAGCTGGAGAATCCCTAGAGTAGAGACAAACATGACAAGCTAGAAAGGACCAGGGGCCCCACTGGCTCTGTCCCTGGTGCAGTGCCAGTCTGGAGGGCAGAGAACAATCACCTGTCTGGAGCATCTTGGGGTTCTTTTTCACCCAGTTGGGAACGGCGAGCCCACAGTACATGGAGAAGCCAAAGACAAAGAGGTTCCTGGACGAGTTCATGTCCACGTACTGCAGGAGAAAGGCCCCGGGTTGGGCATGGGGCCATCAGCACCTTTACTGCTGGTGGCATCCACGCAGTTGCTGTTTCTGAGGTTTGGGTGCTTCTGGCTATTTCTTTCTTCAGTTCAGGAGCCAATGTGGTTTCTGGGACCCAGGATTCATTCTCTTCTCCTCCTCCCCTGCCCCAGCCCCATCCCATCCCTCCCATTCCCATGGCTCCTCTCAAGAGAAGCAATGTGGCTGCCTCTCTAAGAGTGCCTCGCCCCACTCACCTGCAGATTGGAGATCCCCACGGCGGTGATGACCCCAAACATGACCAAGAACATGCCTCCAATCACGGGGGTTGGGATGGTGGCAAACGCAGCCCCAATCTTCCCAAACATGCCCATCAGGAGCAGCACGCAGCCCGCGGCGACAATCACCATCCTGCTCCCCACCTGCAGTGCCAGGAGGCGGGGACAGAGGGGGACCAGCTTGGCCAGCGCCCAAAGGCCTCTGCCCCACTCCCCACAGCTGGAACATCATTGGAGTAGACCTGCAGGCACAGCACCAGGAAGCCTGCAACAGCCCCTTCTGACCCCAAATGGGGCTTGAGAAAGAACAGGGGGTGACCTCTGTGCTCACCTCTCCATTCTGGGGCTCTCAGACCTGTCTTCAAATCTTGGCCCAAATGCTCCTCTCCTAAGAAACCTGGACAGCGAGGCAAGGAGTCTTCCCGGGGAAGCACAGGGGCCCTGCGCTTACAAATGGGGGGTGAGAGCCAATCCCACTCTGCCTCTAGTCAGCCTGCGCACTTACCACACGGGATTAATAACACCTACTACATAAGATGAAATCAGATAACGTAGGTGAAGTGCTTAGTACAACAGTAAGCATTAAGCATCATGAGCACATAATAAGCACTCAATACAAAGTGTTTTGCAAGGGGCAGAGGTGTAAAGTTCTACTGCATGATGCCATATCTTTGCATGTGGCTTGTGCTATTGTCCACTCAGATCACGTTTTTCTGTTTCCCTACCAGATCACAAGCTCCCCGAAGACAGGAATCTCTTTTCACTTCCAACAGCCACTCCTTACCCACAGCACTGGTGTGCGCATACAGCATTTGATACACGCATGTTTAATGTATCATAGAAGGCCAGGGCAGGAAGGAAACCTAGAGCCTTGTTCAAACCTCATATTTTACAGAAGAGAAAACTTGGGGGAACATGGGGCCCAAGGCCACATGGCAGCCATGCCTGAGTAAGACCCAGGTCTCCTGGGCCCAGCCTGGTGATCAGTACCCCGGGTTTTGCAAGCAGGGTTGTGAGTTCACAGATAGGTGGAATTTACACCACATCCATTTCGATTTCCATTTTGATTGTTTTGTAAATGGAGCCTACAATGTTAGTAGGAGGAGACAGATACCAAACAGGTGAGCTAATGAAAAAAGAAGATAATTTCTGATAGCAACATCTGCTCTGAAGACAATCACAAAAGAACAGGGTAGGAGGTAGCTGGGATGCGGGGTGGTCAGGGAAGGCCCGTTCAGGAACTGAGAGTTCAGCTGAGACCCAAGGGAAGAGAAGGAGTCACGTGTACGAAAATGGTGAAAGAGCATTCTAGAGAGGAAACAGCAAATGCAGACTCTGTGGCGGGAGGAGCCTGGGTAGTTTCAGAGCAAAAGGAAAATCAGTGTGACTAGGGCACACTGGGAGAGAGGTAGGAGACAAGACATCTGCAGGGCCTTTTGACTATGGAAAGGAATTAGAATAAAATCCAAAGGCAAAGCATGAGCAAAACGTGGCATATTCATATTATTCAGCCTTTTAAAAGGGAAGGAAATCCCAACACTTGCTGCAATATGGATGAACCTGGAAGACATTATGCTAAATGAAATGAACCAGTTCACAAAAGATAAATACTATATGGTTCTACTTACAGGAGGTCCCTAGGGTAGTCAAATTTATAGAGCAGAAAGCAGAATGGTGGCAGGGGCCTGGGGGAGTGGGGAATGGGAAGTTCTTGTTTAATGTGTTCAGAGGTTTGGTTTTGCAAGACGAAAAGATTTCAGGAGATGGATGGGGGTGATGGTTGCACACAGTGTGGATGTACTTAACACTACTGGGCTGTACACCTAGAAATGGTTAAGATGGTAAATTTTGTGTCATGTGTATTAAAAATAAAAAACCCAAAGACAAGAGAAATTCTCAGTAGGGGGCTTTTTTAAAAACAATGTGGTGACATGATGCGATTTGTATTTTAAAAAGCTCCCTCTATAAAAGTCATTTCATTGTATTAATCGATACATTTTCTCATTTAGGACAATGATAGATTTTTCTCAACAAGCAATCATGAAATATTATAAACTATGATTTCTCCTTCTTCTATATGGGGGTTCACTTAGTATACAAAACTGGGATGAGGCCTCTTCTCCTGATATTATACAGAGTTAATTGGTTCTATTCAAATTCTGAAAAGCAAGCTTCCCTCCTAGTCCATGTCTATAGAGGATCAACTGCTCTGCAGTTTCAGAATTGACTAAAAAAGTATGATCTGATTGGAGTCACTACTAATGGTCATTACTTGGTTTACATAGAGTTTTTTGAGTAGCTAGGAGCTTTGGAATTTCAAGGAATTTCCAGCTCATAGCTGGAGTTTGGGTGACAACTACCACCAGTGAGGAAAAGAAAGACCTCTAAATTTTAGGATAATGAAAATACTCTGTGAGATACTGTAATGATGGATACATATCATTATACATGTCTAACCTATAGATATATACACATTGCCTAAACCTACAGAATATACAACACTCAAAGTGAGCCCTAATATAAACTGTACACTGGGGGTGATAATTATGTGTCACTGTAGGTTCAGCATTTGTAACAAATGTATTACCCTGGTGGGTAATGTTGATAATGGGGGGGTGATCGGGGGGTTATTACGTATGGGAAATCTCTTTACCTTTCTTTCAATTATGCTATGAACCTCAAACTGCTCTAAAAAAAAATAAGTCTTAAAAATTATGACCTCTGACTTTGGTGCATTCTGTATCATTCTCAGAAGTTAGGGCAGGACTGCAAATGTTCTTGTCAATATCATATCTTGAGTCTATTGTCAATGCAATAGATGATTTAGATAGTTCTTGAATCTGTTCTTCATCTATTTGTGTCTACTCACAGCCCTTAAAAGATACTCTAATGTAGTTTCAGTTTTGCAAGATAAAAAAATCTGGAGATCTGTTGTACAACAATGTGAACACTACTTAACTATACAGTTTAAAATGGTTATGATGCTACATTTTATATTATCTGCCTTTTACCATACTTAAGTTTTTAAAAAGATACTCTAATGTCAACTAATGTCCATTAATGTATCAATAAGTAGCAGATTCTGCCTTTGCCTATTTTTCCTCAGTCTAAGGGCTTATTTATTTACTGTCTTCATTAGAAATTCTTACCACATCAAAAGAATGTTTTGTTTTGTTTTGTTTACAACTCTAACAATTAACCATGGGAACAAAGGCACGAATACAAACACAATAGCTCGATTTGTCAGGTTCAACCAATGTCCTTTGGATATGCCCACAGTCTCAGAAAGATGGCAGTCATTCCCCCAATCCTGCTACCACAAGCGCTTATCATGCAGCCCTGGGCCTGTTTTGGCCACAGGATTGACATCTGGGCAGGAAGCCATGAGATCATAGAGGAGTGACAGGAAGTCTCTGGCCTTCAGCCTGATTTCCCCCTACACATGGGGAGAGCCAAGAAGAGGCCAGAGGTCATCATTGCAGAGATGCAACATGAAGCAATAGCTCCAAGGCCACAAGGGGGAAGGGTGAGTCCGCAAAAGCAAGTGGTCTTTGCACCTGTGTCTCTTTCAGGGTTAGTCTTAAGTCTCCTATTTGATTTGTAGCTTGCTCTGTGTCTATGTATCTTTCTTTCCTGCTCCTTCCCTCTCCTCTAAAGGGCCTTACTTTAGAAATGATACATCAAAGAAATGTTTGTTCTGTTTATTGAAATACAATGTTCTGCATGACATTTCTCCCCTATAGCAGGAAAGGAAATATTTGCTGTCTTATACTTACATAGTCCTCTCCTGCTATGCTTTGGTGTGAGTTAGTGGCCCTCCTATAGGAAAATGTTCCCCACACCTGCACTAAAGGCTTTGAAACCTCAGGCACATCTCAAAGAGTTCACAGTGTCACAGGCCCCAGGACTGGAGTAGGGGGAGGTGCCAGCTCAGCCATTTGCTCACAGATTTTAGCTCTGCTGTGTGTTAGAGGTGATGCAGGGCACAGAGTTGGGCAGAGCTGATGCTAGGAAGATGCAATGCCACCAGGCTGCACTTCAGAACCGGCAGGGGAGCTGCACAGAAATGCAAGGTGGGGTGTGTGCGTAGGGAGGATCTGTATTTTTCTAAAGCTCACAGGACTCATGCTGGAACCACTGCAAAGTAGTTCGCTGTGCAAAGACACAGCGAAGCATGTGGAAAGCAATACTATTAAACACTTAATTTTTCTAAGGCATCTTAGAAAGCGCCATAAAGCCATGGCCCTGGGAATGGTGGAAGGAGGACAGGAAAGGAGGTGTGGGTATTGAGAAAACAATACTGGTGAGGGCATGGGACAGTGAGAGCTACAGGTGACATGGGGGACTGTGTGGACTAAGACAAGGTCTGCAGGAGGAGAAGCCAGGATGGGGCACATGCTGAGCTTCATGGGGGCCACTGAGTGTGAGGTGCCCTCGGACACCAGGTGGGGCTGGCCAGGGTGCAGCCGAATATTCAGGTTTGGATCTCCCACACGGGGCTGGGCTGGAAGTGACAGACCTCCCACCTGAACTGCAGGAAGTGAGGACTTTCTTCAGTGCTCAGAAACCCAGTGGCATCTGCCAGGGCCAGTAGAATCTCCACCTGTGGAACCTCCACAACCGAAGAAGGCCAGGTGTGGAAGGCAGAATCCTGGCCCCTCAAAGGCCCAGGCCCTAATCCCTGAACCTGTGAATATGTCACCTTGCATGGCAAAAGGGACTTTGCGGAAGTGACTAAGGGCCTGAAGATAGGGAGAGAATCCTAGGTTATCCCAGTGGGTCCAGTTTAACTCCATGAAGCCTTACAAGCAGAGAACTTCTCCTGGCTGTGGGAGGGGACATACGACCACGGGAGAATGGTGGGAGAGATGCAGTGTCGCTGGCTCTGCAGATGGAAGCGGGGACCAAGAGCCCAGGAATGAGGCAGCCTCTAGATGCCAGAAAAGGTGAGAAAATGGATTTCCTTAGAGCCTCAGGGAAGGGATGCAGCTATTTCTACACCTGATTTTAGCTCTGTGAGACCCGTGTCCCAACTTCTGACCTCCAGATCGGTAAAATAATACATTCGGGTTGTTTGGAGCCATGAAGTTGTGATAATTTGTTACAGCGGTGACAGGAAACCAATGCACGGGGTGGCAGATCCAGGCACCCAGCCTGCCCCAGGAGCCGCCCGCAGCAGCCTTACCTTGGTGATGCCCAGAGCCCCGATGTTCTCACTGAAGGAGGTGGTGCCGTTCCCGGACCCCCAGGCACCCGCCAGCAGGCAGCCGAGGCCCTCAATGCCGATGCCCCGGTTGATGGCGTGCCTCGGAGGCGGAGGGGCCCCCACCAGCCGGGCACAGGCGTAGTAATCCCCCACCGACTCCAGCATGGAGGAGATCACCCCTGCGATGATCCCGAAGACCCCCGCCACGCTGACAGTGGGGACGCCCCACTGTCCTGCAAACGCAAGGCAGAGGGAGCGTTAATTCAGAACCTGAGAAGCTGCTGAAGCCCAAATACTTTCTTTGCCAGAGGGGTCAGGGGAAAGCTTTAAAGACTGGGCAGAGTGTCTTTCAACCCCCACAACCGCCGGGAGGCTCTGGCTTGCATTCCTGCCTCACTGCTCCTCCCTGGGGGTGGGTCTGACGCCCAGGACTTGAGGTCACTGTGCACAAAAAGAGCCACCAACAGGTCTCTTCCTAGCAGGGCCTTGAGGTTTTTGGAAGCTGAGAGTCTTAGTCAGGGAAGCCCTAGGTCCACAGTCCCTGCCTGCAACCTAGCTGCCCATACAGCCTGAGCCAAGACCCACGGGAAAAGGTCTGCCCAGGCCTCCCCTGTGTGAGATCCACCAGATCCAGGATGAAACTCAAAGGTCTGGCTGGGAGGTTGGGTCCTGAGCATTGTGCAGGATGAGGGATGTAGCCAGCTCTGAGCTAGGCCTGGGAGCCCGGCCCTTTGGGCTCCCACTCCCAGGGGATTCCTAGGACCCCCGGGGTCTCCTTGCTCTCTTAGGAGTCTGACACAGACTCCCTGAGGCCCGTCCCTCCTCTCCCCGACAGTCCCCTGGAGAAGATCCCTCCCCCATCCCTGTTCAACTCTCCATCCAGAGCCCTGGGTGCCTGGACAGTTCCAGCAAACTTGTGTCCCAAGCAAAAGGGGCGCGGTCTTCTCATCACCTGGGTAAGGGAAGCGAAACCAAGGGGCCCGGCTCAGGACGCTGCCTTTGGTGTCCGTGCGGGCCAGGTACCCGTAGGCTGAGGGGTCCGTGGGGAGAGTGTTGGTGACCGTGAGCATGAAGCAGATGAACCAGGAAATGCAGAGGGGCAGCAGCACCTGCGGGGAGCCGGAGTCACAGGTGCCTGGCCATGCCCACCACACACCTGCTCCCCCCCCCCAGGTGTGGGCAAAGTAGGGCGCTCAGGAAAGCCTTGACATGAGCGAGTCTTGTGCAACTGACCCTTCCAGAGACAACAGGAATCCAGTGTGTCAACGAATAAATGAGCACACTAAAGGGACAGGCTAGAACATAAACTATGGGGAGACTGTTAAATTGGGACAGAAATGTCCTGTAAATTGGGCACAGCCTGGGCCAGAAGGATGACGACATGGCTCTTGCCACTGTTTGTCGACCACGTGAACTTGGAGCAAACTCTCTGAGCCTCAGTTTTCTCATCTGTACAATGGACTTAAGATCACTGCTCAGCAGTGCCTGAAACTCTTCGGGGTTTCTTAAATGATGCCCTCAAATACATAACTTTTAAATCTCTGGTGATGGGACCCCAAAAACCTGTATTTTTGGTGAAGTCCCCAGGTGATTCTTATGCTCACTGAATTTTAGAATCACTGGCTTGCAGGGTTTTTGGAGGATCAATGAGATCATTAAGTGGAAGTGCCTTATTTGAGACATGCAGTTTACAGTCAAATTAAACCTGGACACATATCTATGTTGTCGACAGCTACACCCACTTGACAGGGTGGCGTGAGTCTAACCGGGAAGGCTCTGAAAAGGGAGGTACTATCATCATCAGGGGTGTCTGGATTGCCAGAAAGCCACGGAGAGAGACCCCCAGCTGAGAGACTCGGCTGAGACCAGGCTGCCTCAGGCCTTCCGTTCTATGTAATTAGAGGTGCACTTGGCTGTCTCCCCAGTACCCTGCTGTGAGGACAGGCCAGGAACACGAGAAGGCCATGCCACGCCGGTGCCCAGAGCAGCGGCCTAGGTGGGCTCTGTGCTCCTTAAGGAGAAGTCGAGGGGTGACCCCAATTCCACCCACAGCCAGGGGCACCCCTCACTCCTTCCCCCATAGGTTAAGGAAGGCCGAGAAGAGGCAGATGGAAGAGCGTGTGATCTGGGGCCACCTGGGCGCAGAGAGGCTGCCCTGTACTCTCCAGGTGAGTCAGTTAAGGATGGAAGAGGATGGCGGCTGCTGCTTACAGGGAAGGCCTGAAAGAGGTGGAACTTGGAGGTGTGGCACTTCTTCCGTCCTCCGTAAGCCGGCACGGGCACCGCGATGTTTTTCAGGTACTGAGAAAACAGCACGATGAGGAAGATGGTCCTACAACAGAAACAAACAATGGTGCCCAAGCTGGCGAGCTGGGGCACATCCTGACAGAGTGTCACGTGAGGCTTAGGGGGTGGTTCAGGAAGCTGAGCTGCCATGTGTCTCTGGGACCAGTGGCCTTGCTGGCAGGGTCCCCATCCAGGTCCCTCTCTGCAGCACAGGCAGAGTCCTGCCATCTCTGAAAATGTGGGTGGTGGGGGCTGTCTGAGGGAAGTAAGTTGCAGGCAGCTGGTTAGATCCAGCAGTTAGAGCCAGTGAGGCCAGAGTCAGGGACCCGTCTCATCTTCCAGGTCATTCTGCAGGACCGACGGTCCTCACACCTGCCCTCAGACCACAAGGGACAGAGTGAATGAGCGTGTCCAGCACCATCCCCAAGTTCCCCCCAAGGTCAGTGTAGGTCAGGTGCAGTGGCTAACGCCTGTAATCCCAGCATTTTGGGAGGCTGAGGCAGGAGGATCACTTGAAGCCAGGCGTTCCAGACCAGCCCAGCCAATATAGCAAGACCCTATCTCTATAAAAAATTAAAAATTACTTGGGCATCATTCTGTGTACCTGTAGTCCTGCCTCAGGAGGCTGAGGTGGGAGGATGGCTTAAGCACAGGAGTTTGAGGATGCTGTGAGCTATGATCAGGCCACTGCACTGCAGCCTGGGTGACAGAGCAAGACCCTGTCTTTAAAATAAAATAATAATAATAAAATTAAAATTAAAATAAATTTAAAAATAATTTTTAAAAAGATCAGTGTAGACCTTGAGGCCCAGCTGACTGTCATGACACCCAGACATGCACACAGACAGCATCCCGTGACTGTCATCACTGTCCGGGTAGCATAGGTACTGGTATCCAAGTCTTATCTCTCTCTTGGACTGTTACACACTTGAGAGCTGCGGTCATGTCTTTGCACCCTTCCCAGGTGCCAGGGGCTTGCAGACATTTGCTTAACAAAAACCTGGTTGGCAAGGGGCCAGTAGGATCAGTGTTTTGTGAACACTAAGTATCCTCTACTTACACTAGATCCACTAAGTATCCACTAAGGATGCCTGTGACTAACTCATTGTGAGTACGAATAAGACGATAATAATCAGCAGTAATAATTATAAGTAGCAACTTTGATGCTTCTTAGTTATGATAATGTTTGTGAACGTCTCTGTAAACCACAAGAGTTTGCCAATATCCAGGATCCCTGTTACTGTCACTTGGGTGACCGTCCACCAAAGAGAACTGCAGAGGGCACTCCATCCCCAGGGAGTACTTACATGGCAGAAATCCCCCAGTGGATCCCGGCGTCATTGCTCACGGGGTCGAAGAGAGGCAGGGCCACCAGGGAGATGGTCGGGGCAATGGTCAAGGGGCCGATGAAGCGCATGAGAAAGCCAATGAGGCCTGAGAAGCCCACTAGCATCTGGACGCAGGAAGCCACCATGATGGCGCCCTGCAACTGGTGCACAAGAAAGAGGTGCTCAGGCGCCTTAAAAAGCCTGAGGCAGGACTGTGGGCCTGAGCCAGCCCAGGCCACTGCTAAATCTGGTCACCGCTAGGTGGCAGTGGAGGCGCAGGGCTGGACCCCGAAGGACCTGAAGGAAGGAGAGCTCCAGTCTCACTCCTCCCTCCAGTGTGTTTTTCCAACTGCCTGTTGGACATTTTCACTTTACATGAAGCTTTTCAGGAGATGGGCCTCACAGTTACTTATTGACCATGATGATGATGATGATGACAATGATGGTGATTTATAACACTAGCACGCTCAGTAGTGTATTCGACATCCTGCTGCTGTATTTTTCTGTTTTCTTACATTCTGCTGCAGGGGTCAGCAAACTTTTTTTTTTTTTTTTTCGGCATATAATGGGGATAGCAAACTTTTTCTGTAAAGGACCAGAGAGTGACTATTTTAGGCCTCTTGGCCATATGGGCTCTGTCGCAACTTTTCCAGACAAGATGTGAACAAATGAGTGTAACTGTGTTCCAATAAAACTTTATTTATAGACACTGAAATTTGCATTTCACATAATTTTGACATGTCATGAAATATTATTCTTCTTTTGATTTTCTTTTAGCCATTGAAAATGTAAAAGCAGTCTTAGCTTGTGGGCCGTCTGTTCAAAAGGAGATGACAGGCCAGATTTGGCTCTTGGGCTGTGGATTGCCAACTTCTGATCTACTGGACTGAGTTTGCTTTTTTTTCCCCTTTTTTCTTTACTAGTTTGGATGTTATACCTTCTATTTTATTCTTTTAGAAGTCATTCTTAGTTTTTTAATATGAATACTTAACAAAGTCTACAGTTAAATAAGATTTCTAGCTTCCTCTTGAATAATACAATGACCTTCGAAAACTTTAATTTCTACCACCATCCTTCTGTTTTCCATACTATCATAGTCAAATAATTTGTTTATTTTTCCACTGCTTTTAGTAATTATTACATTTTTATTATATTTTCCTATAATCAATGCTTATTTAGATTTATCTAATGCTATGAAGTGAATGTTTGTGCCTCCCTAAAATTCATATGCTGAAGCCCTTACCCCCAGTGTGATGCCATTGGAAGATGGAGCCTTTGGGATGAAATTAGGTTTATATGAGGTCATGAGGATGAGGCATAGACTTAGTGCCCTTATAAGAAGAGGAATATCTCTCTCTCTCTCTCTCTCTCTTTGCATGAAGGAAATGCTATGTGGAAACACAGCTAGAAGGCAGTCATCTGAAAGCCAGGAAGAGGGTCCTCACTATAAACCTGACCATGCTGGCACCCTGATCTCACCCTCCAGAGCTGTGAAAAAAATAAATTTCAGTGTTTAAGACACCCTGTCTATAGTTTTGGTTTTTATTCTTGTCTTACTATGCTGCCCAGTCTGGTCTCAAACTCCTGGACTCAAGTGATCCTCCTGCATCAGCCTCCTAAGTAGCAGGTACTACAGGCATGAGCCACCATGCCTATGATATTTGTTGTGGCAGCCCAAGCTGACTAATACACCTGTAGTTGTGCCCATATATTCCTCTGCTCACCACAGCTTTTTTTCTACCACTCTTTCATTTGAAATTTCATTTCCTTTTTACTGAAGTTTATTCTTTAGTAATTATCTCAACAAAGGTCTGTGACTGATAAACTCTCTTTGTTTACCTAAAATTGTCTTTATTTTGCCATCAATCTTGCATGATGTGCAATTCTACAGTTGGCAACAGAAGTCTGTGATGAGAATATTTTCTCTTAGCATTCTGAAAATATTCCATTGTCTTCCAGCTTCTATTGTTACTAGTGAGAAGGCTACTGAATATCCAATTGCTATTCTTTTGTAGGTAAATTTTCTTTTCTTTCTTATTACTCCTAAGATTTTCTCTTTGTATTTGGTATTGCAGTTAATTGGTATAATTTGGTATTGCAATTAATTGTGGATTTAGTTTTATTTATTCCCCCTAGGACTTGGTGTGCTTATTTTTAATCTCAGTATTTATATCTTTTATCTGTTCTAAAATATCATTAGCCATTATATCTCTTCCAAGGCTGCCACTTTTCTGTTTTCTCATTCTCACCTTCAGGAATTCTTATTAGATGCAAGTTGGACTTCTTATTCTAGCTTCACCTTTTTTTTAAGACACAGGGTCTCACTATGTTGCCCAGACTGGAGCACAATGGTGTGATTACAGCTTACTGTTTCCTCAAACCCTGAGCTGAAGCAATCCTGCCTCAGCCTCCCAAGTAGCTGGGACTACAAGAATACGTCACCTTGCCCAGTTAATTTTTTTGTTTTTTGTAGAGACAGGGTCTCTCTATGTTTCTCAGCTTGATCTTAAACTCCTGGGCTCAAGCAATCCTCCCATGTTGGCCTACCAAAGTGCTGGGATTATAGGCATGAACCACTGTGCCCAGCCTAGCTTCACATTTCTTAACCTTTGTTTCACCTTTCCTATCCTCTATTTCACATTTCCCATATTTTTATTTCTTAGTGCTGAATTCAGGACTATTTCCTTAAATAATCTTTCAGTTTATTAGTCTCCCTTCAGCTCTGCCTAAATGCTGTTTAACTCATTAAACGTATTTTTAAATTGCAATGACTTTTTTAATTATTAAAGTTTTATTTGGTTCTATTTTCGAATTTCCTTATTCTTATTTCATTTTATTTTCTGGATTATGGTTTCTATTGCTTCTTACTCTCTGTAACTTTTTATTTTATTTTTTATTTTCTTTGAGTCAGAGTTTCACTCTGTTACTCAGGCTACAGTGCAGTGACATCATCATAGCTCACTGCAGCCTCAAACTCCTAGGCTCATGCAATCCTGTCTCAGCCTCCAGAGTAGCTGGGACTACAAGCATGTGCCACCATGCCCAGATAATTTTTCTAATTTTTATAGAAACAGGGTCTTTCTCTTGCTCAGGATAGTCTCGAACTCCTGGCCTCAAGCAATCCTCCCACCTCCACCTCCCAAAATGGTAGGATTGCAAGCATAAGCCACTGCACCCGGCCTCTCTTCAATTATTTTTAAAGTACTGATTTAATATCCTTATTTAAATTGTTCTATTAGTGCTTATTTCTGCTTATTATCTCTTATAATACATTATTGCCTTGTGTGAATGATAAAATTTATGTCTGTGAGCTCACCTTTAGGGGAATTATTTTTTTTCCTGTGGGAGTCTTGTGTGCCTTAGAATGTGGAAATATCACTAAAGAATAATTTTATATTTTCTTTGGCCGAGAACCACAGGCATTTCATTGACAGGACCAATTTCTACTTTAATGTCTGAGCTTGAGGGTCTTTCCACTACACTCACACATGTTGCAGAGTTGGAGTCTTTATTTCTCATGTGAGTCCATGTTCCGGCACTTCCCACAGACCCCCTGGGCAGGACAAAAACTTTC
The DNA here is from genome assembly GCA_008750895.1 of Mirza zaza. Lineage (NCBI taxonomy): Eukaryota > Metazoa > Chordata > Mammalia > Primates > Cheirogaleidae > Mirza > Mirza zaza. Next base: position 17,531 of record VSMD01054323.1, on the reverse strand, counting down.
CTTGTTAATTCCCTGGGACGGTGGGATTATCATAGGCCCCTATTCACTGAAGGGATGCTCTTTCACGATCCCTTTGACCATTAAAACCCAAGCTCCTAGCCTTTGGTCCTACATCTGGGTCTAACTCTTTAACCCACCATCTAAACTGATTGTGGCTATAATTCCCATCTTTGTTTCTAGAAAGCGGAATTTTCCTTTGGTTTTGAGCTCGAGCACACGTTCAAAAACCATAGTTCATCCAGAATTTTTATGTGTTGGTAATGTGAGTGGGGTCTATATTAACTCAAACTACCGGGATATTGGAAGGTGAAGTTTAAATTGGTCTAATGTGTTGAAAACTGAACTTAGCATCTCTTCCCACAGTTTTCCCTACTTTTTCTGTTAACACCATTTCCTCAAAAACAGTTCACTTTTACTTCTCCATTACTTCTTGTGTCCTAGTCAGTGATAACATTTCTATTGTTTCCATATTCATGTCACTTTGATCTGTGACTAGCGCTGTGATGTACAGTTGGTCTGCTGGCCGTGGGAGATACGTGTGGATAAATGGATCTCAGTGAAACATGTAGAATCTGCTTTCTATCCCAACAGGCTACTCAGCGAATCAAACTAACAATCAATCAATTATTAAATAATAAAACGACGTTGAAACTTGTAAGAACTTTCTCTTGTCTACAGCCCTGGTGAAAAACACTGGACCAGCAGAGGGAGCTCAAGTAGCACGGATAAGACTGTGGGTTTGGGGCTCGCTGTGTTGACACTTGGGGACAATGTGGAGGAAAATAGTGGCTGTGACACCCTCAGACCCCTGCAAGAGGAGCCCTTGCCCTGCACCTTGGGTTTCAGAGCAGGGGTGGGCAAACTTTCTATAAAAGGCCAGAGAGCAAACATTTGAGATTTTGTAAGCCACATGGGGTTTCTAATGCAATTTTTTAAAAAAAACTTTAAAAAATAGAAAAACCCCTTCTTAATTCACAGGCAGTAAAAAAAGAGGCCGCCAGCTGGATTTGGTCCAAAAAGCATACTTTGCAGGCTCCTGCTTTAGAGGACTCTATGTATCACAAGCACACAAATAAACAGTAAATATATTGAAGAAAACACGAACGCCTCTGTCACGTGGGATGTAGGCTCAGTGCAGGCACAGCAGGACCCATGTCCCTAAACGCCCACTAACACTGTTCAGGCCCCAGGGACACTCCTCTCCTTTACGGCTGCCCACTGTTCTCAAAGCACAAGGCAACTGCTTCTGAACGCAGTGAGGGTTTGCGAGCCGCGCCCTGGCAGTGGCAGAGGCAGACGCTGTGTTAGAACGCAGGAAAGAGCTGAGCAGCAGCAGTGCTCGGATTGAAGTAAAGACAAATTAATTTGCTGGATCTTGGACAGTATGAAGGAAACAGACCTGCATAAGGAATTGTGGTTCTCAGCAGCACTGAATGTAGGGAAACCCTGCCCCTGGCTTCTAGCATAACGGATGCTTAGTTTTAATTTGAATTTACCAAAGCCAAGCATAAAGGCTCCCTGGGGAACAGCAGAAAAAACACAAAACAGCCCCACAAACCCACAAACCACAGGTGTGCTGCGACTCATTCTGTTGGTGAGATAACAGGAACAGGCTTCAGGAACTTTCAGATAACAGGAACAGGAACACTGCAGAAGAAGTCCATTCTGATTTGGAAAAGGTGGGTAACACGTGCCCTCCTGAGGTTGGCCAATCAACGCAGCGAAACTTTACAGCCTGACAGCTTAACAAGCGAAAGGCTTGGGTATGTCTTGGTCTGGAGCTGTGTGGAACGGTTCTTTAAAGAGTAAAACACCTTCTTAACTTTGGGTCCCTCCCAAGATAAAAAGGAAGCACGGAGATTTGATGATATTATTAAGTCCACCCGCATCGGGTGTACTTTTGGACTGCATGTGAGAGTACAGGCACATGAAAAAGGCTTTTTCAAAGTGAAAAAGAGTGGCAGAAGTTTCTGGCTGAAATTCACAAGTTAGGGATCGGGCTGGCCTGTTGCAGCGTCACAGGCACAGGGCTCCGGAGCTAGTGGAAGCACAGGCAAAGGAGTCTACGCTGAGCGAGGACTGGCCTTGCAGAAGACAGGTGCTCAGCCCTGCCACGGGGCTCTGGGTGCAGGTGTGGCCTGACATAGCTGCTCGATCACTCTCCCTCTGAAAGAACATTACTAAGAAGTCCACTACTGGGCATTGTTTGAGATTAGACCACTACTGACTGGCTCCAAATAACCCTAAGATCAGAGATCCCAATTATGTCTTGAGTGGTGTCCGAAAGACATTCGAATGAGGAATGGCCTGGTCAACAAAATTTACCGATGAAAGGGAAATAGTTATATTCAGGAAAAGAAAATACAACTACCCAGGAGGGGTTTGTAGGATCCGAGAGCAAGTGGTAGTCCCTGTTCTCTAGAGCAGACAAAACGTCACAGGACAATTTCACGGCAGCGAGAGACTTGGGTCCCATTGTGTGAATCTTTGAATTCAGAAGCACTGGTTGGCGTCTCACTGGAGGTGCTACTCAACTAACTGAGAAAGTTGGGCCTGGGAGCGTTTGATGTTCTGCCAGGCAACAGAAGGACCCGACGGAAGAAGTATGGCAGGTCCAAGTCAATCCACTGGACCAAGCCATGTGTGATGTGGGGACTGTGTGTGTGAATACTGCCCGCCATTATCCCTGTAGAATTACAGAGATTCTCGGGCTGTAGCCAATGGACTAACTATTTAATCTGGCAAGTGAATCACAGAAAGCTCTATTTAAATTTCCCCCCTTTTGTGGGACAGGACTTTATAGTCAAATATCAGATATTGGTTGATCATGTTGGATGTTCCTTAGTATTGAAAAAAAGGAGGGAAGTATGACTTTGAACGTAGTCACTACAGTCCACGGATGACACCTTGGGCCACAAGCCATGTCCATGTGGGCTCACAAACAGCATAGTCCCCAACTCCATCTGAAGCCACTTGTGTTGCCCGGCATGGTCCAGAGTGCCAACAGCAGCAGGCTCATGTACGTACCTTGGGTGGGAGAATATACTTTGAGGGGATACAAACCCATCACAGAGCTGCCAGGCTGCCTATACTGGACACATCACAGAGCATGGAAAATTTAAAGATTTCTCAAAACGGGTATTGACAGTGTTTCTGGTTTGAGCTTTGCCTGTTCGACAACTGAAGATCTGGCCCAGACTACTGTGAAAAGACTGGCAACCCAGACTGCCCACCAACACGAATAGCAACTTCCATATCGGCACCTCGTGGATCACTTGTCACGGCATGACCCGAGCAAGAGTGGACCAGCAAATACAATATCGAGTGATCTTTTCATATTTCATATCGTTTCCCCCCCAAACAGTAAAATTTTTTTTTTTTTTTTTGAGACAGAGTCTCACTTTATTGCCCAGGCTAGAGTGAGTGCCGTGGCGTCAGCCTAGCTCACAGCAACCTCAAACTCCTGGGCTCAAGCAGTCCTGCTGCCTCAGCCTCCCAAGTAGCTGGGACTACAGGCATGCGCCACCATGCCCGGCTAATTTTTTCTATATATATTAGTTGGCCAATTAATTTCTTTCTATTTTTATAGTAGAGATGGGGTCTCGCTCTTGCTCAGGCTGGTCTCGAACTCCTGAGCTCAAACGATCCGCCCACCTCGGCCTCCCAGAGAGCTAGGATTACAGGCTTGAGCCACCGCGCCCGGCCAGTAAAATTTTTTTAAAAAGTGGAATATGTGCTTAAAGCAACAAAATGCTGGTGACGAAAGCATAAAGGGCTGGCTTTCTAGAGTAGGAGGGGCACAAGAGCAAGCATTATCCATGGTTGAGAAATAAGGAAGTAAGGAAACCCTATTTTTCCAAGACTAGGGATTTGATTGTTTTCCCTAAGGTAGGAATAATATAAATCTACCTAATTTCACTTGTTGGAACTCTGATGGTATTTATGGGCTGATTGGAAAGTCCGGGATTTTCAAGATATATCCTACCCAGTGGAGAGGACCCAGTTACAATACATGTATTGAGTCATTTGAAAGTACCTTGGGGAAGGACACGTGAAAAGGTTTCACAGTGTTGCTTTTGTTGCCCACTACTTGAAGGACAGCAGAGAAGGACTCAAACACCCCTCCTCTGGTAGGAGCAAGGGAATGGGCCAAGGGCTCCCAGTGGGAAAAAGAAAGAGTAGCAGAAAGAGCTGGAGCCTGCAGACAAATTCCTGTACCAAATGATGCTACTTTTGCCCTTTACATTTAAAATAAGTTGGTAATAAAATAATAATTTCTTAGCAATATTTCTAGATCTATCTTCAGTGTGGGATGAAAGGTGCTGGCATCTGAGTTGATGCTACCAAACTGGAACACATCTAATGCTGTTGTCTTAATAAAACTGGAGCCAGAGTATACTTGGCTGCATTGAATGAGGAGAAAGAGCACTGTGACTGCAGCCAATTTCTAACATGATGCTGGCACTTTAGGACATAGTCTGTTGCTTGAACTTTTGTGTGAGACTGTGACGGTTCATGGTCTAATTATGAGTTCACAGATGGGTTACAGGATACTCAATGAAATGAAAATCATGGAAATGATATCTAATGAAGTCTACATCAGGATATTGATCTTCAGTCACCAGTTAATGTGGTAAGCATAAGGGAAAAATGACCCAAGGAGGTCAAGTAGAACTACAGTTGAGGAGGAACAATTATAGTTACCTCCAAATCACTCAATGGCATCATAAAAATGATACAAGTTTACTACCAGGATGGCTAAAATGAAAAACACAGAAAATGTTGGTGAGAATGTAAAATAACTGGAGCTCACCTACACTGCTGGTGGGAGTATAAACTGGAAACTCCACTTGGACAACGTATTTGGTGGTGCTTACCAAAGGTGGACACATGCACACCCTGTGCCCCAGCGATCCCACTGCTAGGTGTATATTCAGTGGAAGTACCTACGTGTGTTCACCTCAAGACAAGTACACAAACGTTCAGAGCAGCACTATCTACAACAGCAAATAACTGAATATCACCCTTAAAATCAAAGTTTGGGCCAGGCGAGATAGCTCATGCCTGTAATCCTAGGACTCTGGGAGGCTGAGACAGGAGGATTGCTCAAGGTCAGGAGTTCGAAACCAGCCTGAGCAAGAACAAGACCCTGTCTCTACTATAAATAGAAAGAAATTAATTGGCCAACTAAAAATATATGGAAAAAATTAGCCAGGCATGGTGGCTCATGCCTGTAGTCCCAGCTACTCAAGAGGCTGAGGCAGGAGGATATCTTGAGCCCAGGAGTTTCAGGTTGCTGTGAGCTGGGCTGACGCCATGGCACTCTAGCCTGGGCAACAGAGTGAGACTCTGTCTCAAAAACAAATAAATAAATAAATAAAAGTTTGGATAACACAGAATAGATAAATAAATTGCTGGAATATTATTCGGCAAAGAGAATGAATAATCTACCACTACACGTAACAATATGGAAGAATCTTGCAAATGTGATGTTGATTGCAAGTCAGACACAATTGAGCATGTACTGCGTGGTTCCACATGCAAAGTTCATGAATAGGCAAAACTAATCTGTGGTGTTAGAAGTCAAGATAGTGAGTGGTTACTCTTGTGCGTGAGGTGAATGGAAGGAGGCACGAGGGGGCGTCTGGGGTCTTGGTAATGTCCTGTTCCTTGAGCCGGGTTACATGGGTAAGTTCAGCTTGTGGAAATTTACAGTGTTCATTTATGTATGCTTATTAGACTTAAAAATTCATTTTAAAAAGTACCAGTTCAAACTTTGGAAGCAAGGGGGAAAAATAAAACTAGAGCAATATTAATAATATCAAGCATAGAGTAGTATTATTACACACTGAGATGTTTTGCAGATTCTGTTCCTTCTCACTGGTCAAATATAAGCAGGAATAGGAACCTCATTATCGTTCCCTCCATCTTCCATCTCCCTCCTTCGTATTTCGCGTACAGGGAGTAACAATTTTTGCAGCAATGAGGCTATGGGGGCGCTGAACGTGGGTCAGGGTGGGTTGCAGGATGGGCCCTGGCCGGTCTAAGGCTTGTTCGCTTTGACTCCCAGAGGTGTCTGGGGAGCCCACCGTGATCTAGGTCCATGGCCTTCAGTTCAGGAACGTCCTTTGTCCAGTTCCAGTGATCTGGGGCAGTTGGTGCGAAGGTAATAAATGAGGGCTATATTCATGGCTGAGCCAGCTACTGCGTGATGGAGCCCATCACCACGTTGTGCTGTGTGATGCTACCTTTGCTCCAGACCAGGTGGTCCCTGGCATAGCTGGAGCCAGCCTGCACACAGATGCTGCAGGCCTCGGTGTTTCAGGTTGATCTGGGAAGTAGATGGTTGAGCTCCCTAAAGATCTCAAGTGACCCTCGCTCTCTCATACAATACCACCTACAACTGCACCCAACCCACGAGCCACCCCTCCACCCACCCACTTCAGGTGAGGATGTTGGAGTCTGGAAGCTATGGGGTCTGCTGGCCCTGAGGATGTGGCTGATCTCTCTGCCAAGAATCCTGAGTGTGCTGACTTCCTTCTCTACCATCTAGGAAAGCCAACCTGGACACTGCCAAAGTTCACAGCCTGCTTCAAGGCCATCAGCTCCTCTCCCTAATGATACAAATGAATTCAGCAAGGGTCCGGCTTCATGGTAAATGAGCACAGGGGCACAATGGTCCAAAGTGGACAGACTAAGCAGGCAGCACCCCCCAACAGAATGGTGCTGAGCTCTGGTCCTGCATGTTGGTTTTCCCACTAACCTGAGCTTGCTATGGACATTTGTCAATATGGTGCTTGTGCATCTATGAAAAACTTGCAGCAGGGTGCCTGGAAAACTCTAAGTGCTTAGTAACCATGATCTGTTCCTACTACCATCATCACCATCATCTTCATCATCATCATCCTCATTATCATCACCAACACCGTGATGTGTTTCTCTCCTCTTCGTAGTTTCAGCACTTGGCACAATAGATGCTTGACACTTACCAGGTGTTCAACTAATGACATTTGATGAATTAATATAAAACAGGAGTACTACCCCCGCCCTCTCTACCTCCCGGGACTGGCTGGAGAAATGCTTGAGCTCTTCCTCCTTGAAATATGCGAGTGTGTTTCCAAGAACACCCATTTCTCTCTCCATCCTTTCCTGTCTGTCTGGTCTGTAGCAGTATCTTAAAGCGCAGGATCTTGCCTGGCAGGGAGTTGGATAATGAATGTTGAACAAAGGAATCTACCCAGGAGCCCCCACTGTGTACCCCTCCCCTCCTCCCACCCACCCCCTACCCCTTTACCTCTCGGATCCTCTTCTGCCATTCCTCAGTGAATTCTGGGGAGCTGGTGTTCACCTGGCTGGCATTGAGTGTCCACTCAGGGCACTTCCAATCAGGAAGGGAGAGCATGGCCAGAGTGGGTGCCAAAAAAGCAAATGTCGCCCCCTGGAGAATGGGCAGCCTGGCAGGAGGAGAAAGGATGCAGTTACCCACGAGGTCCTCTAGCACTGGCCTGCCACTGGCCCAAAAGGGCTTGGGATAAAAGGCAAACCATCCACCCTGTCAGTGTGCCTCCGTCGTCTTAGCCATCCCCTTAGCCATCCCACAAGGCCAGGGATTCATTATTTTCCATTTCCATCCCTCCAGCGCTGAACCTGGTGCCACTAAAAACCTGCCAATGTTGGGTTTTATCATTTTGACTTTTTTCCTAGTTTTATAGGCATGTAATGAAACCGTAACAAGTGTTAATTTGCATTTCATTAGGCCATGAATGATGTGCATTCATTCCTGTGAATTTATGTCTGTTTTTCCTTGTCTATAAACTATCTACTCATTACACAGAATTCGGATACTGTCAAATTGATTTACAATAATTCTTTACTTAGGATAGTGAGCTTTATTTTCATTAAAAAAAAATATTTTCTGTTATTGTATGCAGTAATTTGTTCCCAATCCAGAAATTATGTAAGGGAGTATTCCAAAATTTTCAAATAGTTGAGCATTTTTCTAACTCATCTATGTTATTTTCTTTGAAGATTATTATATGCGGTTGGGATAATGTGATATATGGTCTTTCTGCCTTTTTGTAATTGCTAAATATCTTTTATGTTCAAGAGCAAGATGGGTTTCTTTCCATTTATTTGCTTCAATGTATTAACATATCCTATCTTTAGGATCACATATTATATCAATAAATTCTTCCTTCATTATTCTGTACTCAGACCTTCCAATTTCATTTTCTATTCATTCCTCCCCCCTCTCCACCCCATTTTGTTAGGCATTCTCATTTCTTTCCCAATTACATCTTATCTGTACCCTTTTGTTTCTTAAACAGTCACATTTTCAAAGTCTTGACATAGTCTTTAACTATAATTCTTGATAGATAGATACATAGATAGATTTATATGTCTTACATTTCTGCTAGTTTTTCTTTTATGCGCTTTTCTGTTACAAGTTTGGGATATGTGCACTCAGTTTCATTACCGGCTTCCTTTCTTCTATAGCACTTACCTTCTATGGTGACCTTGATCATATCTCAGTGCTCTTTTTTATTTCATAATTGATTTCATCTGCTACCATGATGGCAACCCCTATTTTTAAAATTTGCCCATAGGTATGATTCACTGTTGTTTTCTATGTGCCTTCTGACTTAAATGTCTCTTGACTGATGAGTAGAAAAACTCACAGCATTTTTGGCCTTGAAGAGCATTTTGAATTTTTTTTTTTTTTTTTTTTTTTTAGACAGTCTCACTCTGTTGCCCGGGCTAGAGTGCCGTGGCATCAGCCTAGCTCACAGCAACCTCAAACTCCTGGGCTCAAGCCATCCTCCTGCCTCAGCCTCCCAAGTAGCTGGGACTACAGGCATTCACCCCCATGCCCAGCTAATTTTTTCTATAATTTAGTTGGCCAATTAATTTCTTTCTATTTTTAGTAGAGACAGGGTCTTGCTCTTGCTCAGGCTGGTTTTGAACTCCTGACCTTAAGCAATCCTCCCGCCTCGGCCTCCCAGAGAGCTAGGATTACAGGCGTGAGCCAAGCGCCTGGCATGGAAGAGCACTTTGAAACTTACCTACCCTGGCCTTATCATTTTCTAGATAAGATGTGGGGCCCAAAGTCATAGAGTTCCCTGGTGTCAGAATCACCCCACACGCTGGACTCTCCTCACTCATAATGTGGGTTTCTCATTGCCCTGTAATGCTGAGGAAAAGCATGATATAGACTGAAGGTGGGTTTCAATCTGCATCCCCCTTTTAGCATCTGTGTGACCTAGGCATGTTGCCCAACCGCCACAAGCCTCAGTGTCCTCTTTGATAAAATAAAGATACTAGTGCTCCTCCAGAAAGTTGCTGTAAAGATGAAATATATGTAAATACTTAACCCCATGTCTAGGGCATATAAAAGCTCAGTAAAGAGCACTAATTTTCATTATGTTATTCTTCCCTGGGGTGTGTGGGTACTTCCGGAGACAGTAGTTCACATATGACATTTTCTTGAATGTTCTATCTAAATAGCTGCTATTACAACATGGATCTTTTTTTTTTACTGTTGTTTGGCATTTCCCATCTCTTGCAGGTCCGTTCTCTAAGCTTTGTTTTCATGCTCCTGGTTTTCTCTTGCGTGGCTGGCATGGTCTCAGGCTGCGTCTCCACACCGGCACCCTTGGTCTGTGGCTGCCACTCAGCCCCTCAGTGTTTCACAGCTTCATCTTTCCTCCTCTTTAGCCATCGTGATCTCTTCCGCCCTAGCCTTCAGAGTAGACAGTGTCTATCTGCTTTAAGGGCTCATGCTAGTATGTGAGGGTCAATGTTTGATGCCTGGCTCTCTCCATGTGGTGTCACAATGGGTATTGATTGGGATGGAGTTGCTTTTATTTGATCTATCAAACATTTTTGAAGATTGTCTTTCTAGTATTGCTGTTGGGTCTACTTCAGCACTCTCTCACACTCTCTCTCTCCTGTTCTTCATATTGTTTTTGTTTTGTTAGACTTGATTTGGAAGAAATGCTTTGGTAATGTCCCACAACTGCTGACAAGTGCTGTACATTAACTTTAGCTATTTATTCATAACTCATCTTGCTCCAAATAGGATTTAAGGGGCTTACGAACATGTTATGATACAGTAAGGACCTTCCACTCTACACTATGTTCCCCCAATTTCATTTTCTGTCTGATCCTTCCACCCGCTCCCCTACCCCACCTTGTTACACCCAGCCTGGTGCAACCACCACAGAAGGGCTGGTCTGGGTGCAGATGCACTGGGATCTGGGTGCAAATCTCCACTGTCACCCCTACGACATCCCATGGAAAACATGGGCAGACTCTCCGCATCCGCCCTGCTCTTCCCTGTGCCCTGTACCGTCCATCGTTATGCTCACACCTGAAGAAGAGAAAACATCATTTTCCTTTACAACAATGCCTTGCATGGTCTCTTAGAAGAGGCCAAATGTCAAGACCCAGAGCTTCAGGAATGTATCTTGAGTCTGAGAAGACTATGCTTTTGGCCTGGTAAAGCCACAGAAATGTGTCCTTGGGGATAAGTCTGTACAGTATTTTAAAGCTGTATGGTGCTTTCATATCATGATCTCAAGATCCCTTCAAGGTGGGGTGGGGCGACACCGCATTCTTTGTGTTTGAGGAAACTGACTTCGGGGAAGTGTCAGACAGGGATCAGCAGGAAGTGGCAGACTGCCTGATCAGAAAGTGTGAGTCACAGGTCAAATTGCAACAGTGTGTTTGCTGTAAGGATAAACTATTTAAAAAATTTGTGCTAATAATAAGATGGGACATTTTGTGATCTATTTTGGCCCATGCAATGAGAAGATCTAACTTTCTGGAAGTATTGAGAAGTCACGTTTCCACCCTTCTCTCTGAGCTCTTATGTACTCCTTTGCAAGAGAGAGGGAGTGACATGGATTTGGTGAGCTGGGGACAACTGGGCAAGAAGTCCCACCCTTTCTGTCATGTACATCAGCCTGTCCCACCATCTGGGAGGTGCACACTACATTTCAGACACGAGGGAAGAGCAAAGAGACGGTCACTGCAGACAGAAGCTTCCTCTCCAGTGAAGGAGGACAAGTGTGTCACTGCAAACTCTGATTAAGGGCTGAGAAAGAAAGTTAGATGGGGCTTTGCAAGCATGCAACAGAGAGGACCTCCCCAGCTTAGGATGAGGGGGATGAGGACGGGATGTTTGACCTAAGATGTCAAAGGGACCTTGTCTGACTCTATTCACCATGGCATCCATCATGCCAGAAACACAGTAGATGCCCAGTACATACAAGTGTCCCTCTGTCTTCAATGGCTTTTCCCCACCCCAGCCCCCACCTCCAACTGGTTCTCTAGCATTTTTCAAGTGTCATGGCCTCTCTGACTTCCTAGGCAAAGTTAACTACCCCTTTCTCTTGCTGCCACATCACTTAGACTTTAACAGTATTATCACACCTCCTACACTGTTTGGTAATTATTCATTCATATATCTGATTCTACTTTTGAGACTCTCATCTCTTTGAGGGCAAGAACCACGAGTGACTCTCACTGACCGCTCAGAGCAGGCAAGCTTGGGGCATTAGAGTAAAGGCTGCTAGGACCTCCGATTTCAGGGTTCAGCCAGTGATGCCACAGCATCGAGGGTGGAAGTTGTGCCTATAGAAGACTGACTACATTCAGGCCTTCCACTTACCGAAGATCCAAGGTTTCCCTGACCTACAAGAAATCTTCCTCTTAAAAGACAGGCATCCTGAGTTGCTCTCAGACTGGAATATCTGCTACACTTCCTCCATTTACCAACACGCCAAAACTGCTTACCTCTGTGAGAAGTACCAGTCACTTAGTTCTATGGACCAGATGTTTGTGTACCCCTAAAACATACACACACACATACACACAATTCTTATGCTGAAGCCCTAACTCCCAAGAAGACGATATTTGGAGATGGAGCCTTTGGGGGGATGTGATTAGGTTTAGATGAGGTCATGAGGGTGAGGCCCCCATCATGGGATTAGAGCCCTTATAAGAAGAGACTCTCACTCCCTCTCCCTACCCCTGCCATGTGAGGACACAGCGAGAAGGCGGCTGTCTGCAAACCAGACTCGAGCCCTCACTGGAGCCCTCAACAATGCCGGCACTCTGATTTGGGCTTCCAGCTTCCAGAACTAGGAGTGATAAATTTCTGTTTGAGCCAACTGTTGTATTTTGTTATGGCAGCCTGAGCAGACTAAGATGTTGAGCAAACAAGCTTTAATGGAAAACAGATGAGTTACTGAATCTCCCTATGTCTGAGCTTCCTCCTCCGTACAATAAGCCTAATAATCATACCTGCCTCAAACGGTGTTATGAGAATTGCATGTTTTGCAGGCCATGCAGTGCCCATACACGCACCACCCTCACTGTTATTACCACACAGGAAGGAGGAACAGATGGGGTCCCAGGCTGGGCCCGGGGAGACTAGAAGTGGGGCCCCAGTGTTCGGGCCGCAGCCCCACCTCACTTAAAGTAAATCATGGAGTCAACCTGGAGTTTTCCTCTTCACCACTTTGACACCAACAGTTTCCCCTTCTTCCTCCCCACTCTAGAGGGATGAGGGATGAGGAAATCTAAGGCACATAAGCCCACTTGGGTCTGGACGGCCTCTGAGAAGATGCAAAGTGAAACCCGCTGGACTTCTCTGGTTGGATGTGTGTGTCTCAAAGAGGCCGGCAAGGCCTGATAAATGACAGGGGAGAGTGGGGGTGCTCTCAGGGTAACTTGGAGACTGATTAAACATGTCAGATATGCCTCCTTCAAATTTCATTAGAACCCCTGGGGAATGCACAGACATGCTGCTGCTCTCCAAAGCAAAACCCAAGGTTCAGGAATCATTGCTACTAATTACATCAGGGATGAGGATGACTGAGGAGCATATTCTTGACTACCTGCCACATGCTTTACCCTCCAAACCAGAACTGGGCGGGTGACCTCATCAATTATCTCCCCAAGTCCATGGCTACGCTGCCACGAGAAACAGGAGGCCATCACCTGACTCACCCACCTTCCCCTCCTATCCTAGTCTCTCTTGAGAGAGAGACTCAAGAGACTCAGACTCCCTAACATTCACGTGCATAAGAATCAGCCGAGATTCTGTTAACCACTTCGGTATGGCGCTCACCGGCCGCGAAACCTTGCCCACAGCCGGCACTCACAATCTGCACGACAGTTTGTGCTGTGCATCGACGACGCATCCGTTTTGCTCCTGTGTGATGAGGAAAGCTTGAAAGCACTGAAAGCTTGTTTTACTTTACAGGCAGCTTTACTTGGAATGTAAATCAGAATAGGTAACATATACATATATGTTTTCATTACGTTATTTTTAGATGTTCACAATTTTATTTTGATAAGTGAAAAATTAGAAAAGTCATATCACGGCTGTCGGCCAAAGTCGACGCTCGGCTGTGCGCGTTCATCTGTGGCTGTCGACTATAGTCGACGCTGGTACCGAAGTGGTTAACATTTCCAGCCTGCTGAGAGGTTCTGATGTTGCAGTAAGTCTGCGAGAGGGCCCAGAACAGAACATGGTAACCAGCACTCAGAGGGTGCTGACGCGGGCCGTCCAGGATCCGCAGCCGTCAACATTCTTTCCGAGACGACAGTCCCAGCTCATAAGACAAGAAGGAAAGGGGAACCTACAGGGAATCCCTGAATTGTGACATTTTTAGTCACGTTACAAGAAGTATAAATGGGTGGAGAGCATAAAGTGCCAAGCGCTTGAAACTGTTCATGATGAAGGAAGCGAGTGGTCTTTACAAAACCACACTGTTCAAAGAAGAACTGCAAACTAACTCAAGGACTTTTTAGTGTAGACTGAGAAACCAGCAGCTGGAACAAGAGGTCAGCCAACCTCAGGTCTGTACGAAACCCCACGACAAGAAGCGTTTCCCACAGCTTTCCCTGCTGTGAAGACTTAGGGAAAGAATTTTCTACAATAGCAGTCCCCAACCTTTTTGGCACCAGGGACCGGTTTCATGGAAGACAATTTTTCCATGGATGGGGGTAGGCGGTGGGGAGGGGCATGATTCTCAATGAGAAATGTGTATTTATTCAAGAGATGATGTTGAGGAAATTGCCTTTTGGAGAGAAAAATAAATAAATTTAAAACTTTACAACATACACCTAAATAAATTCCAGGTGAACTCAAGGGTTAAATCAAAAGATCTAAGTAACATAGTACTTTTTAATAAGGTAATATTTATCTATTAGATATAGAAAGAATTTCTAAGCCTAAAAATAGACTAAGTTTGAAAGGCCAAAAGTGATCAATTTTACCATAGAAATATAAAACCTTGGGTATGACAAAAATACCTTACTCAAAATTAAAGACACATTAAAAATGTTTATAGCAATTAATAAAGACAAAGTTTTAATATTCTTTATAGACCTTGATTTCCTTATAAAATAAGAAAAACATCGATTTCTGGATAAAAATGTCAGGTTGTACATTTGCCCCCTCTTAAAACTCCATTAAATTGACACTGAAATATATTTTAGAAGCATAAATCACAAGGACAAAGAGAATGAAGCAGGAGATAATTGCAACAACATTTTGGAAGCTGAAAAGCAGATGGAGAGTGGTAACTGATTCCACAGCCCTGGAGAAGCAGAATCCTCTGCTAGCAAGAGGTAAAAGGCAATATTCTGAAAAACGCACAGTCTCGGGAATTAGTTCTCAATGTAGGGAGAAATGTGGAGCTAAAACAGGTTTGAAGTCCTTTTTAAGCACCAGGCATGTGCTTCCCCCATCTTGGCAGAAGACTAGGAGTTTATTCTCTGGAAAAGGCAAAACACAGGGTCTCTGAGCTGCAAAAAACCAGGCAGTTGGAAGAGGGGGCACCATAGTGGATGCTGGGGTAATTCGTTTAACGTATGCCTGCTGAACACGAAAATCTCAGCTCACTTTCCCATTCAGCTTCCAGAATATTTCAGCCAGGCCTTTACTTTCCAGGCAATAGACTGGAAGATCCTTTTCTGAAAATGCAGCAGTTTGAGAGGAAAAGCATAAAGATGCTGAAACGTGGGCCTCCCCGGCTAGATCATGGTACCATTTGAGGAAGACAATGCGAATTGTGACTTGTGCAGTGGGGTTGTGGGCACTGCTGCGTACCATGCTACAGAAGCCCAAGGTGAACAAGACTCACTCTCGGGCTCAGAACTTCCAGTCACATGTTTAGGCGCCACAAGCAGATATACAAGGTTCACCAGACAATCAAGGGAATATGGATGATGGTGACCCAAATAAAGAGACAGATGAGAGTAACTTCTCCTGCAAGGAGGTGATAAATTTAAAAAAAAAAAAACAACACTCTCACTTATATCTTTGAAATATAAGAGAAGATAAGAAGATTTTGCATTCAGAAGACAGGAACAGGATGCATAAAAAGGAATATTTAGAAAACAAAAAGAACTCTTAAAGCATTATAGTAGAAAGAAACTCAGGAGAAGAGTTAGAAGATAAAATTGATATAGTTTCATCCTCCTAAAAGAGCAAGAACACAAAGAGATCTAAATAGGAAAGAAAGGATAAGAAAATTAGAGGGAGCCCTGCCCAGAAGATGGCGGATGAGAAACACTGCCAGACGCAGTGTCTCTGCAGAAAAGACAGATTCTAGCAGAAATTAGAAGAAAGAAGCAAGAAGATGAGCCTACATCGGATGAGGGTCGGCAGGAGGAGTACCTGAGACCACGGGAGACTCCACGGGAGGAGGTCGCGGAGGAGAACTGGAGGCTGGGACCCCCGGAGCAGCCCGGAGACCAGCGGGAAGGGTAGGTGGATCCGCCGTTTCCCCTCCCCTGCATCCCGGACTGCTGGTGGGCTCCCCAGCAAGCGGAGGGACCTGCGGACACCAGCCCAGAGACGACCGCCGCCAGGGAGCGGTAAGCCAGTAGCGGACACGGCGCCAGGCTCCCAACTCCCTCGGGCACCTCCGTGTGCACAGACCCGAGCCGCGAGGCAGACGCCATATTGCCTCCTCCTCCCCTCCCCCGACCCTACCCGCGGCTGCCCAGAGAGACAGAGAGACAATATAGCCACCAGCCGGAGGCACCTCCAGGGAACGGGACCTTCCCTTTTGGGGCCCTATAACAGCTGACTAAGGGGAACTCAGACTGTGAGCTCTCTGCCCGCCAGCCCTCCCANCTCCAGGGAACGGGACCTTCCCTTTTGGGGCCCTATAACAGCTGACTAAGGGGAACTCAGACTGTGAGCTCTCTGCCCGCCAGCCCTCCCAGGTGCTGCTGGCACGGTGATCCCAGGAGAACGGGACAGAGCCTGAGGTTGAGAGACATAGACCCAGCTTGGGCTCCCTGTGGGTGAATTGGGACAGGCACTCATCTCCCTGGTGGGGACAAAGTTTGAAATCTGGGACCCAGAGGTCAGACCTGCAGACCACATCCCATGCACCGAGGCCTCACATTGCCCGGGGCACAGAAGGGATATACGCGAACAGCCTGCTGAGGTGTGTGTGCCTTCAGGGGCAGATCAGCGTCCTAGAGGGCAACCCTCCCCCCAAAGGGAGGCCATGCGCCCAGCCCAGGTGGCGTTCCTGCACAGGGAACCTCCTCGCCGGCATCACAGCCAGGGGAGGCCTGGTGGCGTGTGGTCTGGCCTGCTGACAGAGGCCCAGGAGTAGCCGCGGAGTTGGGGAGGGTGGAAAGAAGCGAGGCCCGCTCTAGACTGCGGGTCTTGGACATCCCCACCCGCACACACAGACTGAGCGAGGCCATTCCAGCCCCTCCCTGTCAGCTTTGCCTGGAAGCAGAGAACAGAACTTTGACTCCTGCTAATGACATTGGTGGTGCCTGAGGGCAGGCTTACCCAACCCAGCTCCGCCCAGACTCTCTCCTAGACCAGCCCTCACTAAAGGGGAGACAAGGACACACCAGGAAGTCCCAGGGCCACACCCACCACCTGAGGCACTAGAGTTCTCTCTACAGGAACAAGAGCTGATAACAGGACATAAAAACAACAGCATAGCCTGTTCCTCCAAGCAAGTGCCACCTACTGACAGGGAGAGCATCCTGCACACCCTTTTCACGACACCTACTGACTTATTATACAGGGAGTGGTGGAATCTCACCCACAGACACCACCTACCGGCTCAGAAACTAAACAAGGCGTGTGAATACCCAAAAAAAACCTAAAGAAAAGAAACAACAACTGATCGACATGGGAAGAAATCAGCGAAGGAACTCAGGAAATATGAAGAACCAAACGGAAAACACACCCCCAAAGAGGAGCACCAGCCCCCTAGAAATGGGCACCAACCAAAATCAGGCAACCAAAATGACAGAAGAGGAATTTCGTATGTGGATCATAAGAACACTCACTGACCTGCAAGAACAACTCAATAACCAACACAAAGAAACCACAGAAAGCCTCCAGGATCTGGAAAAAAAGTTCACTAAAGGAATAGACACAATGAAGAAAAGTTTAACTGAACTCCTGGAAATGAAGAATCAATTCAGGGAACTACAAAATACAGTGGAAAGTCTCAAGAACAGGATAGATCAAA